>KE156734.1:240037-262401 GCA_000411055.1 Leavenworthia alabamica
TGTATATTCGTGGTGTTCTGTCTTTTCGCATCGTTTTTGTTTTACATAGTTCCGTTTCAAATCTTCGTTTTGGGGTCCGGTTTCTACTACATACGACATCCGAGGTTTAGAGATGACATGCCTTCAGTTCCGGTCAACTTTTTCCGGCGACTCCCTTCGATGTCTGATCAAATCCTTTGATTCCGAATAAAATAATCGTGCTTTTCTTTTGTTCCTTTATCTATTTTGGATCATGTAATGTAATGCTCTGATATTTAATATAATATTAATTACTTTATAGTGCAAATCAAGCTTTGTTTCATAAAATCCGAGTGGTGGGTTCGTGGGTGGACCTTTAAATTCTCAGCTTAGTAATAGGTGGAAATGGAAATTATAAATTAGACCGTTAGTGCTTTGTGGGGTCAAATATTTAATTAAAATATTAAAAGAAACTCATATTTTTAGAAAAAGAGAAAAAATTGTATTGGTTCGTGGTTTAGGTAACGGAGTTAGTGTATATGACCGTTGCAGCCTTGCAGGAGCGCTGCTCTGGGAAAGAAAAAAGTAAACTCAAACGACGATGCGACAGATAGAAAGAAACAATATTTATTGCGCTTTCAAAAAGCTAGTACACCAGTCCCCGCCGCATTACATCAATTAACGATATTATTCTTAGAATATAATCTTCGTATAGAGTTGTGTAACTCACATTTCCTATCTACATTGTCTATTGACAAAGTTTTTTCTCAACAGAAGCCTCAGTAGCAAACTTTTCAACCTCCTAGCCCCCGGACCAGGACCAGAATCTGGGTTAGACCCACGTTTCCGTTTCCTTCTCAAAATCTCCCGATCTATCCTATTAAGAACCGGGTCATTGCTCTTGAACTTCCTTGCAAACGGTCGGTTGCTCGTTACCATTTTTCTGTAATCCCTTGTCCCTAGAGTCTTAGGGTGTTGCTTTGGTGGGTTATCCCACGCAATGTAATGGAGATCGTGGTTCACGGTAGTGTTCTTGAACTCATCCGAGTTGCATATAAGTGTCTGAAAATAACCTTCAGGGGATGAAACAAAGTTTGTGTAGTAGAGAAGTAGTGTTCTTGGTAAGTTGTCATAACCTATTATGCAATATTCTGAGAACCGTCTTGATAGGAATGTCCAAGCAGAACCTATAATATTTTACATGTTATATATATATTATATAATTTTCCCTATGTTTCTTTACTTAATAAAGACAGTTTACCTTGGTAAATTTCTACATATTATCTTTCTTTTTTTTGGTTAATTCTAAAAATATTATTTAATGCAGCCAAAAATATATTAGGTTTTATGTCTTACTCCACTAAAATCAATCCTAGACGCAACGAAATAAGACTTTTCCTAGTTATCTTATACACTCTATATTTGCATTAGTTAATCTAAAGTTCATAGCACGAGCCGAGGACATAAAAATTGGTATCAATGATATAAAATCTTGATCACAAATAATTCATTAAATAGTATTTAGTTTTAAAAGCGAAAGAGAAAATGAAACCTGTGAAGAGTTTGAAAGAAGTAGGGAGGCTACGTTGTTGGAGAACCCACCAAATCTCTGACTTGTTAAGACTATAAAGCCCTGGATCTATTATTATTGGTTTTCCTCTTTTGTTCCTACACATTTTGTTATACTAATATTAATCACTTATACCAAAACTTATAATACGACTAGAACCACTTGTTTTTTTCCGATCAATAAAGTAGGTATATTAAAACTTACATTTTCCAACCTAACCGGCTTGTATGCTGTATGAAGTTGAGATCTCTAGGTAACTCAGAGAAGGCATATATCAGATCTGCATTTATTTAATTACTTCAAACACTATAAAAAACTATAAAAAAAAAAAAAGAATTACATCATCACCATACACTTAGATACACAATTATCAATATTCAATAGGTAATAACTAATAACATTAGTTGAAAATAAGAAACATATAAAATTAGTTAAAACACAAACCGGTTAGTTATGGTCACCAAAATCAGTGTCTGAACCGGTTCAAACTGATCCTAAACCATTGCATTCTGATCATAATTCCAAATTTATATTGTGACAAATCAATCAAGGTATAAACCAATCCTAACCAGTTCATTCATATAAAAAATCAAATCTAGATCCAATCATAAACCGTTAATCTAAAGTTTCCAAATAAAGAAAGATGTCAAAAATGAATGTAACATCATTAGTGAAGCAAATATATAATTTGGTTAAATCATCATAAACTCACCATACCGTCTTGTGTGACGAGAGGATAATCAGAAGCACTAAGATTTATGAACCAATCCCACCGACAACATCTTAAGAGCAAAGCCATTGCTTGAAGCGTCGTTGCAAGCATCGTTGGTCCTCTGTAAGTTACCAGATTTGGTTTCCCAACTATCATTACATTTCCCTGTGGTTGAAACAGAGGTTCTCCGGCTACAAACCTTGCCATTTCCAAATGCTCTTCCTCTGGTGCCTCTAAGTCTAGATGGATCAAATAGTGGTTTCTTCTATGGTAGATTGATCGGAGGAGGCGTTTGAGTTTTCCGGAGTCACCTTTGGAGGCTGAGATTAGGTAGGCAAAACAGGGGAGGGTTGAGTTGTGGTTTTGATTGGTTTCGAGGGGTAAAATGGGGATTTTTGAGGAAGTGAATAGAGTTTTAGTTGTGGGGATGATGTAGAGAAGAGAGAAGAGGATAGAAGTAAGAGAGAAGGTGATCATTAATAGTTTCTTCATCGCCATTTTTGTCTCTCTCTGTAAATTTTCTTCGAATCTAGAATAGAAGAGAGAGATAAGAGTGTTATGTGGTTTAGTTATGGATAGTTTGTAGAATCACAAGAATGTCCTTTATTTATTTTTTCTTCATGTTATTGCCCCAGAATAGTCTGAAATACGAATAAACTCCATAACATATCGTCAAAATCAAATTATATCACATAAATGTGTTATTATGCTATAATTTGTATGGTCATACTTATTCATTGTTGTTTGTTATAACTTACCAATAGTTTGAAAGATGATTGTTACCAAACGTGACATAAAGATTGATCAACAAAGAAATAAAAGAAATTATAAAGAAGAAGAAAAATAAGGACAAATATTGATGTATATCTCTGTGTTGATGAGTATCTATGTATAGGTCTTGGACAAAAGTCTTAGTATCAGCTAAAGTTTAGACATTGGAATCTAAATTGTTTATAGATATTAACCGGACAACATATTTTAATTTGTATGATTAGTTTTTATTTTGATGATATAAATCTTTTTAATACTATTGTCTATAATAGAACTATAATGATTTTATAGTTCAGATTTGAGACAAATCTGTATGAGAAGTAAGCAAATCTGAAAGGTTTGTAAGATTGGGTTCCTTGCTTTCAAGATAAGTCCTCCATCTGTCATCTGACTGTCTTACATTCTCACATGTTTCAGATCTTCGAACTCGTACACACGTATGGCATCAATTTACTTTAATACCCTTATCTCGTGGGTAAGAATTTGGAATTTAGTAGAGTAAATCTGTAAATTCCAAGACCTGATCAATGTGACTGACTTGGTTGATGATATCAAAATCAAAATGTGTACGTTTATAACATAAGGTTTATATATATTAATTTATATGATTTCTTCTTTTATTTTGTTTCGTACCGAATTATTTGGAACAACTCTGGTTAGTGGGTTATACATTTATAGATGTCAATCCAGAACTGATTATGTATCTTCTTACAATCTGGTTTGTTCGGGATTGGTCAAGCTCAACCGGATAAATACTTTTTCTAACCGAAGAAAATAAAAGAACTTGTTTCCAGAGCCCGATAGAGGCCCAAGCAGGCCTATGGACTTTGCAAATTTGTTTCCTTGAGGTCAAATGTTAACATGGACCATGTCAAGGACACTAAACATCATCTTTCTCGGCCTAACAGATACATTTCGTAGAGAAAATTTAACGTGTGGATGTAAGGTTTACATGTGATGTGACTTGTGAGTCTGATAGAGTAACATTTGCGAACTTACCATTAAAACAAAATAAAGATTAGTTTAATATAAGAATATAGTTTTGATATAAAACATTATTGAAAAAAATCAAGTTCTATCAAAAAATTAGTTAATGATGACAACATATCTTTGAATTGTAATTATCATAGTACAAAATAGCATCACATTTTACAGTTTTGGACTATAAAGACATATATATGAGATATGGTAAAATAAAAAGGTCATTCATAATTATTGTTAAGTATGGAATGTTTGAGTTGGTAACTACTACGAATTCCACTTTACCTAATTTGTCTTTTTTTTTGGTTTAGGTATTGATTTGTATGTTTTCGAGCACAGAAGTAAGCAATACATCCCAACCAACCAAACCATCAAAATATTTCATTTAATCTTCCAATATCTTTGATTTTAATTGAGTTGTCACAACGGCTACAACTTTGTGAAAATATTTGTTTCTTGTTCCGAAATTTTTAAGTAACATCAAAAAAAAAAAGTTGGAAGAAAAATAAATAAATAAATATATTTATTAAAAAAACGCTTAAATGATACATGAAATTTTTTTGATACTTATCAGCTCACGCCAAAAAGTAACACAAAAAGCATAAATGAAATTAAATCCAAGTTGAACTGAAATTTGATAAAAAGAAAAATTTTCTTTTTTTTTCCTTTAAGAAACTTTTAAATTTTTGTTTATTTGCTACAAATGACATTAACCATCACTTTTATAATTTTTTGTTTTTATTAAAGCCTAAAGGGTCTAACTTTATAATTTTTTTTGGACAGATTCTACAATAACTTTATAATTTTGCTCCATAGTATAAACACTTTTAGAATTATTGATTAACAAAGGGATAAGATTTTGATTTTTCTTATGTTTTTTTACCATTTTAATAAATTTCATGTCTCCATCTCATCATAGACAAATAAATAAAAAAATTGTAAAAAAATTCAAGAGAATGTTGAAAGACACCAGTTCAACAAAGTTTACCTATCACATTTGCCATGTCATCAAACACCTCAACAAAATCATACTTGGATTGGATGCAATGCAACCAACAAAGCTGAGAGAGACAAAAGTGGAATTTATAACGTATATTATATGCTCTAGATATAACATTTATTACTATACTATATATAATAACATTATATGGAGTACCTTTTGTTACGGCAATGAGTTGGTAGCCAAAGATGAACCTAAATGTAACAATACTACCAAAATATAAACCTAACATATTTTAATGACTTTATAAAACGTATTTCCATAATTCGTGGAGTATGAAGACAAAATTTTAATTTTTAAAAAATAAAAGAATTGATAAGTTTCTTGTGGGATTAGGAAACAATGAAACTTTTAAACTAAAAAGTCAAAACAACAATAAGTGTAGGTTTAGTTTAAAGATGGAGTAAGTGAAAGCGATATAATAAAATATGTATATTATATATTCGAAATTTAATTTAATTAAACAATGACAGAAATGACTGATTAAGATGTATATATATATACATATATATGATTGATGAAGTGGAAGTGTGGAACTTGAGTTCCAAGGAACTCTCCTGGCAAATACAACGCAGCTATGCATACATCAACAAGCAACGGTCATGCCTCTCGCGTGCAGAGCCGAGAATCAAGAACAATATCTCCTCTTTCTTCTTCTTCTCCAATCGCCTTTAAGGTTCTTTCTTGAATCTTGAATCTTGAATCAGGAAACAACTACCTTCTTGATCTTTGTATCTTCTCTGATAATGACCAAATTGTTTTTATATTTCTTTCTTTTTGCAGGAACAACAAGGTAATAGACCAACTCCAGCTACACATCAAACGATAGCTGGAAAATTCTGTAGAAATCTCTTCAAGGGTCTCTTCTTGTCACAACTAACCTTAATCTCACTTTTGGTGATCGTTCTCACCATTCGTGGTCTCATCTTAGCAACTTCATATCATTTTCAGCCAAAGAAATGGTACACTCCTTTACTATCATCTGTTGCTGTCTCAGGATTTGCTTCCTTAACTTGGCAATGCATCTTTATCTACAATCCATCAAGAGCCATCAAAGCAACGTTTTGGCTTAGTCCAATACTCACTTGCTCAGTAGGGATCTTGCTTGTTCTGATTGGTTCAGCTATAGATGCAGGGATTGGTGCTGTCTTTGTTGTTTTTGCCATTACTCAATCTCTCTATGGTTGCTGGATCACTCCTAGGTTTGAATACACTGATAAGATTATATCTCTTTCCACAGCTTTCCCACCAGCAAGAACTAGAGAAGTAGTCTTTTTATCAATCATTGTTAGTGTTGTTTATTCTGGTTTCTTGGTGACTGGAATAGGAGGAGCAACTTCAACTAAAACAAATATTGATCTCTTGTTCATTTGTGTAATTTTGATAAGTTTAACATGGACGATGCAAGTTCTCAAGAATGTACAACAAGTTGCGATTTCTCGGGCGAGATATGTAAACTTTGCTCATGGAGAAGATATGAATGCTTGGGATGCTTTACGCATCACTGTGAAACACTTGATTGGAAGCATATGCATTGGCTCAACGCTAGTTCCAATCATTATATTCATCAGAGGATCAATCAGAAGTGTTAATCTAATGTCAGGGAACAGCGATGAAGTCATGTACTCAGGTGTTGATTGTTTCTCTACCATAGCTAACAAACTCATCACACTTGGAAATAGATGGGGTTTTGTACATGTTGGAACCTATGATAAAGGATTCATGGAAGCTTCAAGTGATACATGGAAGATGTTCAGAAGTAGAAATGGGTTAGAGAAACTGATTGATTCAGATCTCACAAGCTCCTTCTGCTTCTTTAGTGGTGTTTCAGTTGGAGCAGTCTCTTCATTAACTACAGGAATATGGATGTTGTTAATACATAAGGAATATGCATTGGAAGTGACTCTCTATGCTTTCATAATTGGATATTTAGTGGTAAGTAAGATAGCTAATGTTATAATCATTAGCCTTATATAATCATAATGACGACAAAGTTTGGTTATTTTACAGGGAAGGGTAGGTTTGGCGTGGGTACAAGCATGTGTATTAGCTTACTATGTAGCTTATTCTGAAGATCCTGAGAGCATGAGGTTTGACAGTACAATTCCACAACGTATTCAGCGTCTTCAAATGTTAAGTGCTCACAGAGATAACAGGGATCAGACTGAGGTGGGTCGTCAGAGAGAAGAATATATTGATAATAGTTATAACTGTTGACTCTCCACAAACATGTAAACAAACAACAAAGATTCTATTGATACCTAGTCGTTTTGGCCTGTATTTTCAATTGTTGTTGTATGTATTGGCCTGTATTTACTCGTGTGCCATCTGTTTAATTCTCTTTACATGTTACTTCAGCAACAACAAAGCTTGCAGCTCAAGCCCCTTCAGCTGCCAATCTCAAGCAAGACGATCTGTTCTTTTTCTGGTAGAAATCGTAGTTGGAATGTTGTTAAGTAAGCTGTGAGATCGGCCATAGAAGAGATAGATCATGCTCCCAATAAGTAGCCATATCAAGACCCTGATCCATGTCCCAGCTCTGCCATTACAAAATTACCATCAAGGGTTTTAGAAACATCCCAATGTTTGTTAACTTATTCATGGATCCAACAGACTCACTCACCCAATGTTGATGATCAAGTAAGTGTTGATCAAAATGCAAAGAACTGGAAGGTATGGGACGCATGGGCAGAGAAACCCTGAAATAGAATCAAAAGTATAACTATATGGTTATATAAGTCGTCCTAACCAGATAACCAACTCATCAAATGTATAGAAACTCTAAGCAAGCAGCTCTGATACCACATATAGTGAACCAATGACGGCTTGAAGAATCTTATATTCAATTAAATTTCTCATTTATGTGCTGTATGAATAGGTTGAAAAATGCATAAATAAGCTCCAGGATTTACCTCCTTTGTGTCCAAAGTTGTGCCTTTCTTCATCCTCATCAATGTTGCCAAGAGTAATCAAACTGCCAACCAAGATGACAGCACTGACACCACATATAGTGAACCGAGAAAAACTGCCACAATCAAGAGGACAACACAGCGGTTAGAAAATGTTTAACCAACTTCTGAAATAGCCAAAGCATTTTCTGATTTTGCATAGTTATCACTTTGACAAGAAATTAGCAGTATGTTGTTCAAAGACAATCAGCCACCTCAACCAAAGTAACTAGATTAGTTTAGACATAACAAAGACTTCACTAGACATGTGGAGATATATCTAGAGGGAGTTGTACGGACTAAGATATCAGATAGTGAACCGACCTTGGAAGATGCTCAATAGAAGCTGCTGAAGCAAGACCTAGGACACCTATACACACAAGAACTATACTCCAGGCAGCAATTTTTCTTCTCTTTCCAAAATAATTTTCATCTGTTTACAAAAAGATTATATTTCTTAAATGCTGATGATAACAGTAAAGATTGAATTGTTGGGACGAATCATATATCAAGACAGAGTCATCTTAAGAAATTAACTAGAAAGTAATTGACATCAACCTACAATAAACATATGTTATAACGTGACTGAGACCAGTTAAGTACCTAGAGCAGTTTCATTGCCAAGTAGAGGGAATTCTATAGCACCCACAAGAAAAGTTTCAGTTTCAGCTCTACTTTCATCGGTATCAGTCCCAGCTTGAGAGGAAGATGGTAGGGGAACTCCAACTGGTGGTACATATCTAAGAACTAGAACACAGGCTGCAACAGCGGTGAATGCTATTAGAGTGCCTACACTAACCTGTTGGATGAATTACCAATGTGGTTACTCAGAGAAGGATCTGTTTACTGTAATAGAAGTGTGTTTCAACCTGTCTCATCTTAATTATATAATGCTAAATATCAACACTACACTACTAATAGTGAACCCTTAAATTTCTGTTTACCACGAGTTGTAGATGAAAATCCATTCATAAAAGGTTGAGACATGTAATGTAGGTAAAGATCAGCTTACCATCTCGGACAACTGTGAAACATCCATGAAAAATGCCAGTGCAGCGGCTAGCAAACCAATTGCTATTGTGCTTTTCACCGGTACTTGAGTTTGTGGGCTAATTTCTGAAAAGAAAGCTGGCAACAATCCGTCCCTAGCCATTGCCATGAACATCCGTGGCTAATAAAAGAAATCAAAATGACATGAGTGTATTACCATAACCCATATGAAACATAGCATTGGGTTTTCAAAACAGCTCAGAATTTGATTAGTACCTGAGGTAGAAGTGAACCCAACAAACTTGCACACAGAGCAGTTATAGCCCCAGTGGTTAAGATGTAGCTGAAATATAGAGGAACAATAAGAGAAAACAACGCAAAGAAGAAAGGAAATACTTCACTCATGAGTGTCAAGGGATGTATTACTTACGCTGCCCATTGCATCCCACTGTCTCCAAATGCAGAGGAGATAGGAGTATCAGGATCTAATGAATAGTATGGGACTAATCCAACTATAACTACTGATAAAAGCATGTACAAAGTGCAGCATATCAGTAACGCAATCCCAATGCCCAATGGAAGATCCCTTTGAGGATTTTTAACCTGTTGTGGCAATATCAAAATTTCAAGATTCTAAGTTGAAAAAAATTGGTGATAATATGGAAGAAATAGTTCATAATACTATGACAAAGACATCATTTTCTATTAGTCAGTCCTTTCTCAATGTGTACCTCTTCGGCGGTGCTAGTCACGGTATCAAATCCAATATAAGAGAAGAATACTACAGCAGATCCGGCGAGTATTCCATTTAATCCAAAAGGAAAATATCTGTAAAGACAAGAGTTAAACATTAAATTTTGAGACACAACGACTAAGCTCAATGGAAGAAGAAGAATAGTTTAACTACCCATCCGGAAGATCATATCCACTCCATCCAGTCTTGAAAGCTAAATATCCACCAACTACTATGATGAAAATCAAGGTGCAAACATTCACTGATGTTACAATTGCTTGTACTAATGAACTCTGTCAAGACAAAATGTATTGACACTAACAATATTAGACGATCTAAGCATCCTGAAAATGAATATCTTTTAAAAAGTTTTCTACCTCCTTTATCCCAAAGCATAGTAATATCGTGACAATTATAATCAACAATGCTGCACATGGATCAACCACAATACCAAATCCTATGGTTTGTCGAGCTAAGAACACAGGAAGTTTGTCTAGACCTCCAAAAAAAGAAGCCTAAAACAAAACAAGAGTACTATTCAGTCAGTCAATAAGAAACCAGGAAATACATATAACTTAAAGGGAAGTACCAGATTTGGAGTTATGCCACGGGCAATGGCCGATCCACCAATCGTGTAATCCAAGACAAGTGCCCAACCAACCAACCAAGCAATCCTATTTAACATAGAAGTCAACAAGAAAATGTACAGGCAATTTTTTCAGTAATTCTGACATTAAAATCCTTATGCATACCCTTCTCCAAGACATATGTATGCATAGTGATAAGCACTGCCAGCAGATGGACAACGAGAAGCAAGCTCAGCATAACAACACGCAGAGAGAGCAGCTGCAAATCCAGCAATGAAGAATGATATAGCAAGAGCAGGTCCAGTGTGTTCTCTAGCTACTGTACCCACAAGAATATAGACTCCAGCTCCAATTGTTGACCCAACTCCTGGTAATTGAACACACATTTAACATCAACAATGGTGGGAAATAAAGAGGGAAAAAGTAGGAAATTTTATCGATAAAATAAGTAAAAATTCGGCAAAGTTTGAATCTTTTCTTAATACCAATAGCGACAAGATCAACAGCGGTTAGTTTCTTGGCAAGCTGATGATTAACATCGTTTTTAATAAGATGAACAGAGTCAACTTGTTTCCTTCTCACAAGACCCTTCATATCAACCAACTCTAAAGATGACAAAACAAGACTCTCACTTCAATTTTTGATTTTCCCAAAACGATTCAGAGCGAACCCATATGAATTTGTTTCTCTAAGAAGATTTCACCCCTACAAAATCCATAAATACAAAATAGAGGTGGAGATACTTAGAGACGCTTGCTCGATTCCAACTTTTGCGAGAGATAATGGAATCAAGATTTTCGTAGGTAAAGATTCTTGAAGGCTTTTGATTGATTTCTTTCTGTATTTGTTTGTTTTCTATCCATAAATGGGATAATTTTCTATTTATAATCTAAGAAATTAATCTACGTCCTTTTTTTTGTCTGCAAGTTTTATTATTATAAACCCATTAAAAGCATATAGGCCCAACATAAATGTAAGCCCATTATTAAACATATTGGTGTTTTTACAATTTTTGCCCAACACATATGCCACGTGTCATTAGATTAACCTATCTTCGTATTTAAATCAATTAATACTTTCTTGAATCACAATATCCATTTTTCCCATTAGCAATTACGAGCCGGCGCCGAGTCAGGTCTGCTGGTTTAGAGAAGAAGCAAAGTTGCGATCTGCGTTTCTATTGATAATGAGTTTTATAATAGTCACTTCAATACTTATTCTACAGAAATCGTAATACAACAACACTAAACCGTCTCCTACGATATCGTAGAAACAACATTTGACCGTGGAAACACATGCATGTCTGATTCTACTTCAGCTTTTAGTCGGATTCTCCTTTAGCTTTTTTTTATTACTCACATTTGCTCAATCTTCTGCCATGGGATCATCATTGTTATTGTTTATACCGTTTGGATTATTAGCATTCCCAACTTGAACCCAAACACTCTCTGCTCCTCCATTGATATCTCCCCACGTCTGTTGTTGTCTTCCACTTCTCTCATTTGTTTCAGTTCCTCCACCGTCTGAGAATTGGGCCCATACACTTCTTGTCTTCCCTCCTCCTCCTCCTCCGGTTAAATCTTCTTCACATCCCGCAACTGTTTTCAGAAGCTCAGACTGAAGTGATGGGCAGTGTTCTTTTAGATAATCAAACCCAGCTGACCTCATAACAGCTGCATCATAACAAATGTTTATTTAACTTAAGTTGGTGTCAAAACAATTTCAGTGATGACCTTAAAGGGAAGATCATTATTACCAATGAGATTTTCTGCTGCGAATTTCAGACAAAGTGATTTTAAGGCAGAAGCATTGTAGCGGTCAGCAAGTGCCAAAATATTTGCAACAGAATCTACTGATATATCCTTGCAGAGCACTGACTCACACATTAAACTGAGTCTAGGCAACTTGTATTTATCAGCAGCTCCTAGCAGTTTTGCAGCTAATGTGTTTGATGCAGATGGACCAATAGAAGAACCGTCAGATGATGACGATGACTCTGCATCTTCAATGAGAGCATCCTTGTATATATAGTGGAGTAAAGCCTTCAAAGAAAATGCATCAAGAATTAGAGAGCAATGCAATGCAGTGTGATATTACATACTCTGTTAAAGAGAACGTTTTATTACCTTGAAAACCTTAGGCTCCATGTCAGTAATTTCGATATCACAATCTTCTGCTCCATTACCATCAAGAAACTCACTTTCAAAGACAGGAGATCGAGCAGCCAATACCAACCTATGAGCAGGAAACTTTTCACCTGAGACAATAAAAGTAATATCTGAACCATCCTCATTCTCCAAAAGCATCCCGAAATGAGATCCAATATCAGATGCAGGGACATGAATAGAATGTAACCGTGGACAATCTATCTCTGAAACCACAACTCCCACAGTGCAATTGATTTTCAAACAATCATCCTTGAGAAAATCAGATGTTTCCAGTACCAGTCTTCTAAAAAACCGTTTATAACCCCTGTAATAAGCAAATAAAAATTTGAGTTTTTTCTAATGCAGAGTATCAAAGCCAAAGGTATCATCTTAAGAGAAATGGTTGATTGATTCATACAAGCAGACCTAACACAATATGATTATCTCTAAATTTCTCAATCTATTTCATCTTTTATTGTTGTCACAAGTTATCTTAGACCCTAAGCCAATTCTTAAGCAAACCCTAGCAAAGAGGCTAAGAAAATTCAAAAAGAAAACAAACCACATGCTGCCACGATACTTGAGAGTATAAGGACCACTCTCAAGAGCACGATCGAAGTGGCTATGAACCTTATGCTTTCCTTTCCCACTTTGATCAAGCAAAGATAGCTCAAAGAGAGCTCTAACATCAGTGCCATCGCTAGCTAAAGCAATGAAAACGGAGACATAAGCCGAATTATCCTCTGGATTCTTGCCGTCGGGATAGAAGTAGATTGCCCATTCATATCCTCCGACTGTGAAAGTATCGCTTGCGATGTATTTTCCAATCCCAATGCCTTTGGCCAAGGAGTATCCCTTGATTCTGAAGCTGTGAGATCCGTTTATGGTTTGTGTTACGGAGAGAGAAGTCGTCGTCGGTGGCGACGGCATCTTCGAAATTCCTCGGCGTTGAATTTACTATTTACTTTCTCGTTAATTGTGTTTGTTTATTTTCAGACTAAACCAGAATATACTTTTTGGTTATTTATATTACAGTTTTTACTTTTTAGTTAAAACCAAACCGAAGAATAGTAAATTATAATTAATTATGATTAACCATTTTATTTGTAATAGCAAACAAATTGTATTTTACCGGAATAAGGACGACACTAAAAAAATTTAGTAAAAAAATTAATTAACTTCGATTACTAAAGAAAATTTTCTGTTTATCAAAAAAGATTATTTGTAAATGGAACAATGGAATAATAACATTTGTTAATAATTCTGAGTGCAGTAAAAGTGTGACATTAGTAGGATTAGATTTGTAAATTTTTTTTGAGTAAAACATGCAAGTAAATTATAGTAAGATAGCCACGTTACTGGGCTCATAAACTATATAGGGCAAGTTGTTTAGCCCATAAAAGTTATCTGAACTGGGCTCGTTATTTGTTGGTTAGGCCCAAGTTATAAAACCAAAAAAACAAAGCCACGTCGTTAAAGTGTGTTGATGATTTTATTGTTTTTATTTGAAAGCACATTTCACAAATTATGGAAATGAAGCGACCGAAGAAGCCTCGTCTCGGAGAAGCTCAACTCAATATTCCGGCCACCGAAGAACCCTTCCTCCGATGTGCCAATTTGATTATTCCATGGTTAAATCATCAAGAACTCGCCGTCGTCTCTCAAACCTGCAAAAGCTTAGCCCTAATTTGCAAATCTCTCACCTTACACCGATCCCTTGACGTTTCACGATCCCTCGAAAACATCCCAATCTCGTTTCACAACTCAGTCGATTCTCAACGATACGCTTATTTCATCTACACACCTTTTCAGATCCCCGCTTCATCTCCTCCGCCGCGACAATGGTGGGGAGCTAATACTGAATTTGAATCCGAGTCGAGACCTTCTCTTGGACGATTTGGGGTGAGTTTAGTGGACGAGTTAGGAGAGAAGATGTTTGGATGCGAGTGCGAGAGGTGTGAGGAAGGATACTGCAAGTGTATAACAACAGTCTCGGGGATTGATGAAATTGCTAACGAGTGTGGGTCGGGTTGTGGATGCGGGTCGGATTGTCAAAACCGGGTGAGTCAAAAGGGTATTTCAGTTAATTTGAAGATCGTAAGAGATGAGAAAAAAGGTTGGTGCTTGTACGCTGATCAGCTCATCAAACAAGGCCAATTCATCTGTGAATATGCAGGTTATAATTTGCATATCTGATCTATCTTAGTTAAACCACTTATACATTACTTGAGAGCTTTCAAGATTAGATATATAGACTGGTTTATTCAAAATTGAGAAGCTTGTGTTGTGTGTTGTTGTCTTCTCATAGGTGAGTTATTAACCACAGATGAAGCACGTAGGCGTCAAAATATATACGACAAACTCAGATCAACACAACCTTTCACTTCTGCTCTTTTGGTAGTACGCGAACACTTACCTTCAGGACAAGCTTGTTTAAGAATAAACATAGACGCCACAAGAATTGGAAACGTTGCTAGATTCATCAACCATTCTTGTGACGGTGGAAATTTATCCACCGTTTTGTTGAGAAGCTCAGGAGCATTGCTTCCTCGTCTCTGTTTCTTTGCAGCAAGAGACATAGTTGCAGAGGAAGAGTTAAGTTTCAGTTATGGAGATGTTCGTATCACCACCGGAAAAAACAGAGACAACAAGTTAAATTGCTGTTGTGGTAGTTCCTGCTGTTTAGGAACGTTGCCTTGTGAGAACACATGAACTTTGTCCTAAATAAACTGTCAGTTGCAAAAAGACAATATGAAATTTTGGAAAAGAAATGTATGGTGGTGCATTCACAACTAATAAACAGTAGGGTCACAATGGCCAACGTTATGCAACAACCCGAATACTCCAACAATTCCTCTGCCTCCACCACTCTAGTCGGAGCCGTCATGAACAGTTTCACCATGGCGGGAGATCAAGCAGCAACCGTCAGCTACGATGTCATGGCCGCTCCAACAAACTTAGAAAATCCTTTGCAGCAATTGCCACCGCATCAGCCGAGTAGAGGAGATCAGATTGAGGATGAAGAAGAGAGTGGTGCTGATTTTTCAATTGCTGCTAAATAGACAACAGTGGCTACAATGGAAGTTTCCATCATATATGTAGAGTTGTGTGTTTACTGAGATGATAATAATACATAATACATTAAACCCTGGATCTTAGTCAATTGTTAGTTATTGACTAACACTATGAACAGTTTTGATCATTTCCAACTAATAAAACAGCAATAAATTACAAAAAAGATACGATTCGATGCATATATAATAAGATCCAAATAGATAGAAGTTAGGTTTCATTACAAAGGGTAGTGCAGAACACACAAGGAACCAAACAAAAACACTTAGTCTCTCTACCTCTCATGTTCTTCATATCCTGCCACACAAACACCATATAAATCTCAGATCAAGACACTCATTCAATCTCAAATCTTAGTACCAGAAGCAGTTCAATATCAATTTTAAAATACCTGAATCTCGGGGAGAGTCGAGTGTTGTTATGTGTAAACGAGAAGGAGGAGGAAGAGATGAAGCTGCAGGAGAAGGTGAGCCACGAATGCTTGGGGAATTGCTGTTTTGTACCCAACCTTCTTGAACTTGAGAAGCAAACTGAAGATTCCACAAGACATCTTCAATGGAAGGCCTTTCTAAAGGGTCTTTAAGGAGACACCTTACACATATCTCCATCATTGTCTTCAGTGATTGGTCTGAACAACTTCTATGGACTGTTGGATCCACCATGCTCCTACGTGCTCCATCATCCGCTGAAATGCTCGCTTGTAACTACAACACAAAACCACAGTTTTCAAATTAGAAGCTCGCGATTTCGTTTCTAGCTATATATCGATCGAATGGCTTTACCTGCTCTTTTAAAACATCAACTTGACCCTTTGTTCTCAATGGTCTTCCCACTATAAGTTCAAGCAAGATCACTCCAAACTCATAGATATCGGTTTTATCTTCGTCTTTTATACTGATAAAAACAGAGGATTTAACCATATAAACCGTTTTGTAAAAATAACATTTTTACATACTGATGAGAAACAGAGTGAAGAAGAGTTTACACACCTTGGAGTGCCTTTGTGTCCGCTTCGAGATGCTACTTGTCCCACCTTAAAAAATGAAAGCAAAATTAAATATAAGATCCAAGAAACAAACAAAAAAAGTTCAAATTTTGACATAAGTTTACCTTTCCAAGACCTTCCACAAGTAATGGAAGGTTATAGCTACTGATTTTGGCGGCGAGGTTATTATCAAGTAAAATGTCAGTTATTTTCAGGTTGTTATCATAAACACCAGGGACAATACCAGTATGCAAGAACTGGATCCCTTTCGCTACACCTATTGCTACGCTTATGCGTTGTTCCCAAGTTAGCAGTCTTCCCATATGTCCTTCTAACACAGCAAGATAAGATAATATCACACAATGATCAAACATGTATATTGTGTTCTTTTAGGACATGTTTCAGTGTAATACCAGAAATCCAGCTCCTGAGTTCTCCATTTGGTACATACTCAAAGACAAAGAACATTCTGCTGACTGTTGAATCATCCAAGTAACATTCAAAGCAGTGGCCAAGCACACTAACCAAGTGACGGTGCCTCAGTTTAGCTATGAGCTCAATGTGATGGGTCAAGTTCTGGGTGCTGCAACTTTTCTTCATTTTCAAACATCTAATTGCCACAAAAGATCCATCTTTCAACTTCCCTCTATAAATCTGAAAAGATCAATAAAAATACAAGTCAGAAGCACAAAGATCTCGTCTTATGTACATTGGGTTTAGAAGCTTCACTGCTTTACCTGTCCTTGAGAGCCCTCACCCATGAAAGCAGAGGACTCAAAGTTATTTGTCGCGTACTCCAGCTCTTCCAGTGAGAATGTTCTGTAAGCAGGAAGACCAAGCCCTCCTAGCTTCATTGTTTGAGAGATATATCCTTAAAAGCATTACAGAAACCACAAGTAATCAATAAAACTCATGTTATATCTGAAACGTGTATATGAGATCTTGTTTTTTTTAATCTTCTTACTTGCATCTGATAGTAATTTTGATGTGTACCCCATTGAAGCATGCTCTCTGATTAACCTTGGGGAAGCTTTTGTTACTGTTCCCTTAGCATTATATCTCTTAAGAAGCACAGATAAAGCACCAATAAGGAGAATTACTCCGAGAATGCCTGCGGTTACGCCTAAGGCAATACCCAATTTGGATTGTTTGCTCCTCCTATGTGGTAGAATTCCAACTGCAAGAGCTTCATTGCTACAAAATGAAACTGGACGTTGATCTTCATCTGCAGTAGCCAAACAGTTACCTGCATAGACAACAGCTCTGCTTGTTCCGGAACTCGGTTTAAGACAAGTAGGCAAACTTCCAGTAAGAAGATTTGATGACAGATCAACAAACATCAGCTGTGAGTTACAAGAAAGATTTGCTGAAAGCCGTCCGGTGAGTTTGTTGTGTGAAATGTTCAAGTAAGTTATCGCTGGCAGAGACATCAAGGTAGTTGGAAATGGACCGACAAATGTATTGAAAGAAAGATCCAAATGTTGAAGCTGATACAAAGAACTTACTTCTTCAGCTGAAACTGCAGATCTAAACTTGTTCTTGCTGAGTATAAGAGTAACCAACTTGTTACTTAACCGAGGAAACAACGGTCCAAAAGAGTTCCCTTCAAGATCAAGCACTTGAAGGTTTGTCAAATGGCTTAAATCTGGTAAAACTCCATTAAAGCGGTTATTAGCTAAAGCAAGAACTCTAAGACTAGACAAGCTACTCAGTGAAGAAGGCAGTGACCCATTGAAAACATTCTTTCTTAAGCTCAACACAGCTAAACTTGGTAAAGAACCAATCCAATCTGGTAACTCACCAGAAAACATATTCTCATCAAGTATAAGTGTCTGAAGGGTAACAAGAGACGAGAGTTCATGAGGGATTGGTCCAAATAGAAAATTAGAACTCACATTGAGAATCTCCAATGAAGATAAACGGTTGATTTTCTCAGGTAACCGACCCCATAACCCAAGAGACACAAAGGTGAGAACTTTAACATCAGGGAGCTTAACAAGAGTAGTAACAAATGAGTTTATTGAGAAACGCTTTGGTAACATATGAGCGCCTCTGTCTCCTATAATGTGAAGCTGCGTTACACTATCTTCATAACAGACAACAGTTAGTGAAGGGCTTGGGTCAGAGTTGCAGAAATCTGTAAAGTTGTTCCAGCTGTTTAACACTTTAGGGTAGTAAAGAAGTTGTTGAAGCCTCAAGAGAGTTTGAGATTGAGATGATTGAAGCTGTGTAGAGTCATCAATGGAGGATAAAAGCAGAACCAGAAGCAGTAATGGCATGCAACAAAAGACTTTATCCATTGCCACACAAGACCGTAAAACACACTTGAAAGTAATAAAATCACATAAACATCATTGTCATCAACACCTACAAAGAGAGACACATTAAATTCAAGAATCACATTTATATGTTACAAATAAATAATTTTGAAAAAGGATAAATTTTTGCATGTGATTTTCCAGAAAACAAAAAAAAACAGGAAGAACTCATCACCTGGGTAACTGAATCTTCTCTTTAAAACAGCTTGCAAGAACAGAAAATGCAGGAAACTTTTGAGCTTTCCTGAGAATAAAAAATTAGTTTCATCAGAAGAAAAGGAACTAAAATTACAAATCGTTTCCTTTGAGATGAAGAAATACCTCTGCAAACTTATGAAGTAACTGAGAAACGAATATTTGATTTTATTATAAGAAAAAGGTAATAGCAACTTTATTTTAAAGAGAATGTGTGAAAATTTTCCCGAGAAAATCCTAACCGAGGAATTTTCCTGAAGGAGCTTAAAAACATTCAAGATTCTTTCACGAGTGATTGATTATATATTATAAAGGATAAAAAAAGATACATAATATATATTTTAGCAACCATACGATTGAGAAAACTGTCAGTGTTGGTCCTCCGCTCTATCACGAGAGGAAGACAACAAGAATATATATTTTTAAATCACTAAATAAATATATGTATTTATAAATATCGAAATTGTTCACATGTAAATAGGGAATCCCACCGGATCTGGCCGACAATATTTTATGTTTTTCTATTTTTTGGCTATATTATTATTATTTAATATTTATATATTACACAAACAAAATTATTTTCAGTATTAAATATGTTCATATTGTATTATCACTTTAAAAAAAATAGGGACCAAAGGAAAAGTAAAAAGACCAGAAAAAGGATGTAAAGATAAAAGACAATATTCTCTACTCTAGGGCTTTAACGGGATGGTCTATAAATAATTAGTCAAATACTACTCGTCGAGGCAAACAAATCTTTATTTTAAATATAACTTTTATATATATTTTAAGTTTCATATTTTTATGTCTGATTTTAATTTTAAGTTTCATATATGAGAATTATTTTGTTAAGAAAAGCTTTTATGTCTTAAATCTGAAAGGTAATTTTAATTGGGTTAAGTTGAAAATAAAAAGTGAAGCTATGGCACACACTCTAATGTAATCTTTCGCACGGTGGCATCTCCATCGGAAAGGTCATATCAGACTTTTTAAAGCGACACATATGGGTCCCACAACACTTTTTGCTATTGCAAATGTTCCAACAAAACAATACTAGAGTATTTAATATTTAAATCCAGGTATTTATATAATAAACTAGGAATCAAAAATCAAATTTACTGTAAACTTAAATTTAACCCATATTTATTTCAGTTTTTGGAAAACACTACTTATATATTAAAATATTCAATAAGTTTTTTATAAATTAATAATATTGGAATTTAAATACTTTATTATATTTTATTAATTTGTAGTATTTATTGATTTATAGAAAATTTACTGTATTTGCATATATTAGAGTTTGGAATTTTGTATAAGAGAAGATATAGGAACATGAGTGAACCAAATACTTACAAACATAAGAAAACAAAGTTTTTTTCTTACAAACAAACATAAGAAACAAAGTTTTGTGAAATTTTAGTCCAGCTAGTTTTATATATATACATCTTCCCCTGCTAGATTTTTCTGTGCATTGTACGTATTTTGAATAAATATCTGGATTCGTATTTTCTAGTGGTGCAGCTTCAGAGTATATACTATACGACATAAAATGTGGTTCTCTAAAAAAGGAAATCAAAATTTTTCTTCTCAAATTTTATTGGCAGAGACGCAGAGTAGAGTAATATATATATGCGTATATTGCATAGAAATTATTTTATAAAACTATTCGACTTGACGTTATGTCCTGTTTTTTTTTATCACAATATACAGTTTAAAGTAAAATGATCTGTAGAAAGCAAAACAAGACAAGATGATAAATTTAGGTTAATTAAGATGTACGTTAGTGTGTGTCATTGTCTCCTTTGCGGTGTATCAAATTAGGTTGGATGGTTTATTCAGCATTAGATTTGTTGTTTTTGTTAGGTGTGTCGTAATTGTGAAGTGATAATTTCCAAAGTTATTAACCACATCCTCATCAAACTATTTGTTGTGGTTTCATTTCATTTATCCATAACATGTAGTAATAGTAATCCTTAAATTGTTTATTTTATTATTTATAAACTAAAGATATAAAAGATACGATATACATATTTATAAAATTTGGTTAATAAATGATTTGCTCTAGTTTTAACATAGTAGGTTACCTTATATTATTATTGATGCTAAATGGTGAAACGAAATCTGTAATTGTGGCCCAATTGTGAGAGTTTGTGTCTTTTTAAATAACTTCGTTAAGTTAGGGATGTAGATGAAATAATCCAGAACTGTTGGGACCCAAATGTAATTAGACTCTTTTTAATTTCTTTTGCTTCTTTTCAGCTGAAACGGCTCCGACGACGAGAGTGCAGTGAGTGTTTTCGCATGATTTGTGAATTTATTATTTTTCTAATTGTGGTAAGATTGAAGATGAAGATTGTAGAAACTTACATAGCAATCAAATAAAATTAGAATGCAAAACAAATTGAAGAAACCTAAAACAGACGTTGATCTCATAATGGTTCAACTACTTCCTCACCAAACAAATCTCAAAATGTGTGGGACACTCGATAGTCGTACTGACTCTTAAGACGTCGTCGTTTTGTAGAAAACAGAAAGAATAACTTTAAATGTTAAACTCACCAACCCACCAATCCGGTTATCTCCTTCTCCTCATGGACTCCTTACATACCAATTCTCCTCACCCTCGGCAATTTAATTCCGTATTAACTCTTTAATTAATACACTTTGCGTTACATTAACTTTCAAATAATTTTTATTTAGCTCGTATAATTTTCAAAAAAGTTGTACAAAATTGACCATGTACTTAATTTTAAACTTTGAAACTATGTATTAGAACAAAAAAATCAGCCACCACGAAGAGTTAAAGAATACTTGAAATTACGTATTTTATTTATCAAATAATTAATTCCGTATAATTTTAATATATGATGTTTAATTTATGTATGTGTTAAAAAAAGGGAAAATATTTAGCCACAAGGAAGAGAGTGAAGGATGTGTAAATTTGTAATTGATTTGCTATAAATCTATATTTACTAATTCAGCAGTAACTTTTATAAGTAACTGCAGCATTCTCCTTTCGACACATCAGCATTTGCTTATGTGTCACTCTCACAAAATTTTGAGAATTATTTTTTGTTTCTATAATTTATTTCTAATTTTACAAATATATAAAAATTTACAAAATAAAACAGTTATTACGTTAAAAAAAAACAGTTCCTATTTTTAAGGATGATCATGAATAAAGGCTCACTGTCATTTTACAATTCCATAATCCTAACGTCGTATGAGGTTGATAATTACTTTCAAAACTTTAAGATCCTGTTTGACTTATCTATGATCAGACAAATCAGATTTCTACCGGATTTGTGAGGCAGGTTTTATCAGACAAAGGCTATGACGGTGCAGCAGCAGATATCTGGTCTTGTGGTGTTATTCTCTTTGTGCTCATGGCTGGTTA
>KE156734.1:264048-274278 GCA_000411055.1 Leavenworthia alabamica
TTCATATATGTATCTTAATATTTTTATGAATAAGAAGATGAATGATAAATTTTCTATTTTATACCATTTTTCTATTTTGCCAATAACTCTTCTCATTTTCCCATTCAAAGAACATTGAAATCAAAAGAAAAAATTGTTCTATGCTATATGCTGAAAAACGGTTACATGTGTTTATAGTATTTCATTCATTGACATTATTTCTATCTAATATATTTATTTAGTTTATATATGAAATTTATAAAAAAATATGTTAGCCAAAAAACAATATTAGTTTAAAAAATTAAATCTATAAAACTTTAAAATAATTCTGATTTCAATATATTTTTTAAAATATCTATATTTAATTAGTTTATGTATATAATCATATTTAGTATTTTTTAAGATTTATTTATCATTTAAAAAACTTAAACAAATATACTATTTTTAATTTTATTTATTTTGTTGTTTGATCTAAAATTGTTTTTATTAATTATATTAAAAATATATGTCCCGTGCATAGCACGGGCTCTACGCTAGTAAGATATAAACAGAGTCAGACACTCTCTTGCCATCGCTTCATATCTGTTCCTATTTTTAAGGTACGCCTCTGAGTTACCATGACTTTCGCATTACTATTCTTGTCTTTTCTTTTCACTCTCTTATTTAGCTTCCCTCTCAATTCATCTCTTTGCCTTGTGTTTTATTATTTAGACATTTTCCGGTGAGTGAGTTTTTTTCTTTCAAATGATTCACATATCTGTCTATTTTGATGTGATCATAGTATTTGGCATCTCTGTTTGTGTAGTTATGATCTGACTGCAAAATATCTTGTCTACGTTAAATCGGATTTATAGTACTACCAATGGCTTATAAAGTAGTAAATCATCTGATCTTAAACTCTGTTTTTAAGTGGAGTTATGTCTTTTATTTCAGTAAATACGACAAAAGCTACAAAATATGTTTTTATTCTCAATTTACGAATGATAAATTACATTTTAGAATTATGTTTTTATTTTAGTGTCTTATTTTGATTTTTTTTTGTTTGGTTAAATGTAGTTAAAAACATATATATCAAAAATGGCATCTCACATTGTTGGATATCCTCGTATGGGACCTAAGAGAGAGCTCAAGTTTGCATTAGAGTCTTTCTGGGATGGTAAGAGCAGTGCCGATGATTTGCAGAAGGTGTCAGCTGATCTCAGATCTGACATTTGGAAACAAATGTCTTCTGTTGGGATTAAGTATATCCCAAGCAACACCTTTTCTCACTATGATCATGTGCTTGACACCACAGCCATGCTTGGTGCTGTTCCTCCTAGATACGGATTTAAGAGTGGTGAGATTGGTCTTGATGTTTACTTTTCCATGGCTAGAGGAAATGCCTCTGTTCCTGCCATGGAAATGACCAAGTGGTTTGACACCAACTAGTGAGTTTCTTCTTCTACTCTTTTTTCTTCAATGCCTTTGTAGTGACATTTTATTTGATACAGCCACTTCATCGTCCCTGAGTTGGGCCCTGATGTGAAATTTTCCTACGCTTCTCACAAGGCTGTGAATGAGTACAAGGAGGCCAAGGCTGTACGTATCATCATTACTCCCTAATATTCTCATCTGAAGATTCTAATAATGTGTTGTTGTTAATGTTGTAGCTTGGTGTTGAGACCATCCCTGTACTTGTTGGCCCTGTCTCTTACTTGCTTCTTTCAAAGCTTGCAAAGGGTGTTGACAATTCATTTGATCTTCTCTCTCTTCTCCCTAAAATTCTCCCAGTCTACAAGTAAGAGATGACTTTTGCTGTAATACTCAACTTTTCTTTTTAATGCTATGAAATATGTATCTGACATGTCTCTGCAATGATGAATCTGTTCTCAGGGAAGTCATTACGGAGCTTAAGGGAGCTGGTGCCACCTGGATTCAGTTTGATGAGCCTCTTTTTGTCATGGATCTTGAGGATAACAAACTCCAGGCTTTTAGCAGTGCCTATGCTGAGCTTGAATCAACTGTCTCTGGTCTGAATGTTCTTGTGGAGACATACTTTGCTGATATCCCTGCTGAAGCATACAAGACCCTTACTTCCTTGAAGGGTGTGACTGCCTTTGGATTTGATTTGGTTCGTGGCACCAAGACCCTTGACTTGATCAAGGCTGGTTTCCCACAGGGCAAGTACCTCTTTGCTGGTGTTGTTGATGGAAGGAACATCTGGGCCAATGACCTCGCTGCCTCTCTCATCACCTTGCAGTCACTTGAGAGTGTTGTTGGTAAAGGTATTATGTTTTTCCACAATCCTCTTCATCATTTCCATCTCTATATATTTATTTATTATGGTTCTTTATCTCATTGGTTTGTGCATTGATGCAGACAAACTTGTGGTCTCAACCTCTTGCTCTCTTCTCCACACTGCCGTTGATCTTATTAACGAGACTAAGCTCGATGCTGAAATCAAGTCATGGTTAGCTTTTGCTGCACAAAAGGTTGTTGAAGTTGATGCATTGGCCAAGGCTTTGGCCGGTCAGACCAATGAGGTACTACAAATTTTTACTAACATGTTATCCTTGTTAACTCATAATTTGAAAAACACTACCAAGTCTCTAATACTTACTCTCTTTCAGGGTTTTTTCTCTGCCAACTCTGAGGCTTTGTCTTCAAGGAGGTCTTCCCCAAGAGTCACCAATGAGGCTGTTCAGAAAGCTGTAAGTTCTTGCGTCATACTCAAGCCTTATTTATATTTGTATTGTTACTGATGATTGTAATTCATGTTATCCCAGGCTGCTGCTTTGAAGGGATCAGACCACCGTCGTGCAACTGAAGTTAGTGCAAGGCTAGATGCTCAGCAGAAGAAGCTAAACCTTCCAATCCTCCCAACCACAACCATTGGATCCTTCCCACAGACCGTGGAACTCAGGAGAGTTCGCCGTGAATACAAGGCAAAAAAGTTAGTCTCTTAATCACAAGTTTATTAAGCTAATTGTGATGCTAACTACAACTCTTTGATCTATCTTCTACTAGAATCTCTGAGGAGGATTACGTCAAGGCCATCAAGGAAGAGATCAAGAAAGTTGTTGACATCCAAGAGGACCTTGACATTGATGTTCTTGTTCATGGAGAGCCTGAGGTTAGTCTTTCTCTCTTCCTAAACCCTGAAACTAATTAATTACCAACGTTCTGTTTTCTGACTTGATCCATGCTTTTGACAACATTGTAGAGAAACGACATGGTTGAGTACTTTGGAGAACAATTGTCAGGTTTTGCCTTCACAGCAAACGGATGGGTGCAATCCTACGGTTCTCGCTGTGTGAAGCCACCAATCATCTATGGTGATGTGAGCCGTCCAAAGCCAATGACAGTCTTCTGGTCTTCAACAGCTCAGAGCATGACAAAACGTCCCATGAAGGGAATGCTTACAGGACCAGTCACAATTCTCAACTGGTCTTTTGTCAGAAACGACCAGCCAAGGCATGAAACCTGTTACCAAATCGCTTTGGCCATCAAAGACGAAGTCGAAGACCTTGAGAAAGGAGGTATTGGAGTTATTCAGATCGATGAAGCCGCACTTAGAGAAGGATTGCCTCTTAGGAAAGCTGAACACTCTTTCTACTTGGACTGGGCTGTTCACTCTTTCAGAATCACAAACTGTGGCGTTGAAGACAGCACTCAGGTAACAAAACAACACTACAACACTTAAAATCTCCAACAGTTATGAATGTTTCTATAACTAAGTTCTATGGTGTTGTTGTTTTTTTTCCTTTTTCCAGATTCACACTCACATGTGTTATTCAAACTTCAACGACATCATCCACTCAATCATTGACATGGACGCTGATGTCATTACCATTGAGAACTCACGTTCAGATGAGAAGCTTCTCTCAGTGTTCCGTGAAGGAGTTAAGTACGGTGCAGGAATAGGTCCTGGAGTTTATGACATTCACTCTCCGAGAATACCATCCACTGATGAAATTGCAGATAGGATCAATAAGATGCTTGCGGTGCTTGAGCAGAACATCTTGTGGGTGAACCCTGACTGTGGTTTGAAGACAAGGAAGTACACTGAAGTTAAACCAGCACTTAAGAACATGGTTGATGCGGCCAAGCTTATCCGCTCCCAGCTCACTAGTACCAAATGAAGACCTTGAAGATTATTATTAGTTGTATTCCTCGATTTTTCTACATGGTTGTTTGTTCGGTTTAGTAACTTTTCTTCCAAGAAAATATTGGAAGCCAAAATTAGGTTTTGCGGAAATGATTCTCTCTCTATCTCGAGTTGAAGAGTGTTATTTATGGTCTTGGTCGTTATAGTTTCTCCTTAATTATTGCAATGTTATATGTATCTTTATTTTCCCTTTGATGAAATATGTTTCTTTGGTATTTGAATAATGTCATGAATAAGTACAAACTTTTTGATTGGATCAATGAATTAACTAAATACCATTTCAACTAACATCTCAGCCTAATGAATATGACTCAGGAAGACGACAAGTTTGTATTAAAACTCTGTTGAAATTTACGTATCCTTTATATCTGTAGTGTGTCAAAACAAATGAGGAAAACCTTTTTGGAGAAAAGATACAAAGAATATTAATTTTTGAGCCTAATCAGATTTACAGTGATGAGAAAAAAGAAGAGCAAAAGATACCTCCAGCTCCAAATTTGCTTCAAAGAGAAGACCTCAGAGATGGAGCACAACAATCGTCCTTTGTTGCAGAAGGGCATCCGGAGGCAATACCGATATCTTTGAGAAGGTTCTGATGTGTAAAGAGTATGCAACTAACTTGAAAAAAGCTACTAACAAAAGAATAGCATTAGAAGCTTGTAACTAAAGAAAACAATAAGAACCTCTGTTTGTTGCTTCTTCCTGAAAGAATCTGGGGAAAAATCAAATGACACCTCACGGCAGAATTTGCATCGTTATCACGCTAGTCATTAGGATCCCATTCTTCATCCTGATCAAAGGCTGAAGCCACCTTACTCTTTGCAAATTCTTCTTCAGTTTCTGACTGTTCAGCAAGAAGGTCAGGTTCATAATCAGGCTGATCACTATCATCAGTTTTACTTTTTTCCACTCCAGCAGATTTTATCCATTTGGGGCATTCATCCTCACCACCATATAGAAATCTACCATCATCACTTCGTATATTCCTGGAATCCTCAAGGGCCGATGTTCTGCATGAGCATTCAGGAAGTGGATGTGAAAGAAACGACCTGGGCTTCGACAGCATAGATTGTCTGATAAGCCCACTTTCACCTAAACTTGAGTTGAGATGTTTTCTCACACGAAGTGTCCAATTATGGTTGGGATGATACATGTCCTCACGGGTAATGTTGAAAAGTTCTTGAATAACTTTCCTGTTTGAGTAAACCAGTGAACAGTTAACAATTTGGAAAAGAGAAATTCCATAAAAGTTAGTGACTTTGACCCTGCTTACCTGTCCAGTCTATATGTTCGTGAAGAGGGTCTTTCATAGAGCCTCTGACCCATTACCAAACTTGAAAAATCTGGCCATCCACTTCCATCGTTGTTGAAACCAGGGAAAAACACATCTGCTTCCACAGATACAGCATAATCAAGGGCATCCCACAGTAATCTGTGTGCTTGATTCCTGAGATCCATAGGTGAAGGGGTTGGCTCAGTGTCATTCTCTGTAACCCAACCATACCACCCTTCCTTTTCATGCTGGTAGATAGGTCTGCCTGGAGGAGGAGGGAGAGGTCGAGGCCGAGGACCTGCCTTGTTCCACTCTTCTTTGAGTTGCTTATCACTTTTTCTAGGAGGCATTTTGAATGTATTTTCAGGAAGAGGTGCCTCAGGACCAACCAGTTCTGATAATTCCTCCATGCTGCATAAAGAAGTTAGATCCACTAAATTAGGGAACATGGAACGAAGAGGGATCAAAACTCGTTGGCCGCCAAATAGTTCAGAACCAGCTAAGTATATAATCGCTTTTTGGGAATAACCCAATGCTTTCAGAAGAATTCCAACCTGCAAAATTTCAAGAGCAATGAACTCTTTAGCATCATAAAGCCAATGTAGTTCAATCAGAAAAGCAGTAAAGAAACAATCCAATTGGAGTATTTGTATGTCAGCATAACGGACAGGAATGAAAACAGTGTACTATAAGTAAATTTAGAAACTTATGAGCCTGCATATATAAAGCTTCTTTAGAGACTCCAAGAATTAAAGCTCACATGGGGTATATGTTTCCGAAGCAGTTTTAGCTTTCAAAAGAATTTATGAAGGCAGACATAGAGGGTTCATCTAAGCATTTTTAGCATAGCTTGAGAGAAGCTTCAGGTTCTACCTCTTCTGGCATTAGAGGACATAAGCCTTTGTCCCTGCGCAAATGCGAGTCTACATTAAGTTCTCCTGAAATAAACTTCTGCTTGATCAACTGAGCCCGCCGATACTGGATGAGTTCACTGTGAATATCCTTCAAGAAATAAAATGATGAGTAGAGTCAGAACCTGATTCCACTGACAGAGAACAACAAGCATAGCTGATAACTTAGTTTATAAAAGATTAAAGAAGACGAAGGATCAAAACTTTTACCTGGAAAAGCTCAGCACAGCCATGGTATGCCAATTTGTCCCTCACCAAGCCGTGGTGGTAAGCTAGGAATGGTTGACCTGATTTACGTAACCTAGAAAAAGGAGATAGATGGACAAATCCATGACACATAGGTCCGTCCGGTCATGTTTAGTTTACGAAGTAATCCACATCAAGATCCCAAGCTAAATTAAAAAAGGGCCAGCCCTGAAGCTTGTTTATTATAGTTCTCAGCTAGGTACTCTGTCATTAAAGAAACAAAAAACGTAGCATGTAATGATCTATTCCTGCCCCCACTCTTTAATAGTACAAAGATATAACTATCTCAAGTACCTGTCAACTATCTTCTTGCCCAGCACCTGGATTTCTGAACGAAGTTGGAGGGCATGGAAGGCAACTCTACACCTTAGTCTTTGAAGTTCAGGCATTGAAGCTGGCAAAGTTGACTGAAAACAAAACAACTTTGTTGAAGAA
This sequence comes from Leavenworthia alabamica, assembly GCA_000411055.1. Lineage (NCBI taxonomy): Eukaryota > Viridiplantae > Streptophyta > Magnoliopsida > Brassicales > Brassicaceae > Leavenworthia > Leavenworthia alabamica. The sequence continues at coordinate 271,040 of KE156734.1, forward strand.
AAAAAATCCTTGTTCAACTAATCTAAAAACTTTTTTTTTACATTTAAACATAAAAAGATATAACAACTTTATGTTTAAAGATATAATTGGTAGTTGGCGAGCAGAAAGATATAGATTTAAAGATCTCTACATATTTAGATGTTGCTGCATACAAGATATAATACGCTACAAGATTAAAAAAAGCTCTTAGTACCTGCAAGCATCCCCCATCAGACACGATCAATCCAATAACACTAGCTTTCTTTAACTTTGGCAATACATCCTCGAGGTAAAATTTTGGTGATGCAGAGTTTTTGGGCTTAAAAAGAGGGAACTCATTCCTTTTTCTTGCAGCTTTCAAGCTATCAGGGAGGGCCTTCGTAACTATAACATCATTTTTAAGAAATTCTATAAACTGCTCTTCATCATAAAGATATGAGAAACTCTTGAACTTGTTGCTGGACAGCATGCAAAAATAAACTAGGGTAAGAAAGAGTCTGATACCAACGCAAAGAAGCTTGCTTTAACAGAAGATAATGGAGAAAAAAAAGAACATAATGGATATAGGTGGGCTTACCTAATGCCTTTTGACCGAAGACTTTCTTGAAGCTCAGGAATGACAAGAGTAGCATTTAGAAGCCTGGATATGGTGACAAGATCACATATCTACAAAATTTGGAAAAACGTTATCAACATAAGTAACAGAAAAAATAAAGAGGAATATTAGATTATTGAGTAAACTGATACATACAGAAGATCTTATCTTGTCAAATCCACCAAATATCTTTGCATAAATGAAATAATTGTTTTTTGAACTGGGAGCTGCAAAGAGATGGTTACCAAGAAGAATTTTAATAAAATAGAAAAAAAAACACTGCTACAGATTTGACACTCCTCAACTTGAATATAGCTGAAACAAGAAAGAAGTTGATAAAGTGAATGCAGACAAAAATAGATACAATACCAGGATAACTATTTCTTGGATTAGCATAGGGCTTCAATGTCTCCAAGGATTTAACAGGCCGCCATAAATGTTTATTTCTAAAATAATCCTACAACAACAGTAACACACAAAAAACATTATGTTCAATTTTCCAATTCTGATATTGAAAACCCAGAATCCAAATTCATATATATTTACATGTGTCCCTAACAAAGAATCAAAATCTTGCCAAAGGTTATCTCTTGGAGAATAAGCCATCTGTAGACGTGAAGACTTAGTGATTGAAAGATGAACAATCAGAGATCCCATTGATAAGATGAGCACAAAGAGAGCAATCCATTTTATTCTAGATTTGAACACCATCTTTTACAATCCCTAAATCGAGCTCTCTCAGCTAAACAACCCCTAAAATCCAAAATAGCAGTAAAATTCAAAAATCCAGTAGCTAACACAGAATTTGAAATTACAAAATCCGAGAAGGAGAGCTTCTCACTATTTAAAAATTTTACCCAAATTCAGGGATCAAACGACAAAAAATATCGTTGAGAGGAGACTCGAATTGAACGAGAAACTAAGCATTCCTTAGGATCTGATCAAAACGATGCATTAAAAATGAAAATTTCTCGCATCTTCTCAAAATCGAACTTTCCAGTGGGAAAAAAACAAAAACCCGTGCAGAGTCAGAAGAAGTAGTTGAATTAAATTAAGAGTCAGAGATATATATATCTTAAAGGAGACAAACTCACTGACAGATTCCCAGAAAACAAATTGAACAACGGGAAATTGTTTTAGGTTGCTTTGTTGCTTAATATTTACTCAGCGTTGATTTCGGTTTTTTATTCTCGGTTAACGATATTCATATTATTTAATTAATCAAACCGGTTTGGGTATTTAACTATTATATATTTGAATCTGAATCCGTGAACTACATTTACACTTGGATGATTAATGATTAGATGGTGGATAATTATGGAGATTATACGTATAATAAAAATATACGTAGTGTAATGTAAGCATCATCATTGTTGGCATAAAACAAAAAACACAGTCGTTTTAAAGCAAAACACATCAACGGATACAATATTATTATAATTCTTCTTACAATACTAAACGACATTTTACAACATTCTCTAAATTATTAGAAAAAATTTGTAGTCTCGGGGAATTAAATTCCAAACAAAGCATAGAAGTTATAAACCCTTAACCAATAGATTAAAACTCTTTTCCATGAGAATAGAAACATCTTCACATAGAAAAGAGCAGTGAAAACTATGTTACCAATTTAAAAGTTTTTTTTTACGTGGTTGATCACTACATTTAGTCAAAATGTATTAAATTTTTCATATATAATATCATCCTGAGTACAAGGTATTTTGCTTTTTATAACTCATTAAAATTCACAAATTAAATGCTAATCCAACAATATATTACTAAGGGGCTGTTATTAAATCTGGTTTTAAAATGAGTTTAGTGTATTTTAGTTTAAGATGTATTTTAAAATCCTACATAGAGTTATGGTATTTTAATTACTAATATTTTAAAGAATCAAATACATCCAAATCCAAAACTAACGGAATTAAATAAATATTAAATAACACTTTATTTTAATGTATTTTAAAACCAACAATCAAATGGTTAATTCAATAACAATATATTTTATTATACTTTTTCAAATACATAATAAAATAACACATGATTTTATAATATATTCAAAATACAATCAAATCAAATCAAATACACTATTCAATAACCCCACCTAAATAAATAGCATAAGACTCCAATTAATATTTAAAATTCAATAAATTAATAACATATTATAGAATTTGAATTATTATTTCTAAATTATTAAACTAATAATCCATGATTTCAATAAAAAGATTAAAATCAGCAATAAAATAATACATGATTTAATTTGTATTTTCTAACTCACTAAAACCTATTAACCAATAAATATTATTCGTCTTGACTGTTTTAGTTATATTTAATACTATTGAATACAAACGATAATATTTGACTAAGACAATATCTGACTAAGATAATATTTGACTAAAAGACAATAGTAATCATATCTGACTGTTGATAAAAAAACAATATCTTGCCAAAAAAAAAAAAACAATACCATATCTAATTGTTGACCAAATAAAAAAATAAAAATAGTATATCTCATATCTCTCATCTATAAAAAGGTTTCATAATCTATAGATTTGAGTATTAAAAAAATAGAGAAAATGTCAATGAAATTTGCTTTCGTTTTCTTTTTGGTTGTTACATCAGGTAAATTTCATAATTTTATGTAAAATTTTTACATCTAAACTTT
>KE156735.1:21219-44859 GCA_000411055.1 Leavenworthia alabamica
CGAACGGTTTACTCTAAAAAGCACATATAAAAACGAAAACCCTAGTCATTTTCATTTTTTCTCATCTCTCATCTCTTTGCTGCCTAAAAAATCTTCTTCATCTCAACTCTTTTGATGTTTCATTTTTCTTACCCTTTTCTCTATTCTTTTATTCAACCTCATATTTTTATTTTTCATCTTCTAAAACTGTAGATTGATTTCTAGTCGTAATCTAGATTTGTAAGTTTTTTAAATTTGGGGATTCAATATAAATAGATTTAGAAGTCGTATTAGAGTTGTTTAATGAAGATTTGATACTAGTTTTAAATTTTAATGGTTAGATTTTCGTAAATCCGAATAGTTCTAGCAACTATTCATTTATATTAAAACTGAACCAGATAAACTGATTTTTTTATTCGGTTTATTTCGGTGAAATTTTGAAAATTCGATTAACTCGAAAGTCCGAATAGCCCAACCCGATCAACCCGAACTAACCAAATGCCCAGGGAGAGTATTTTGGAAAAAAACATAATGGTATTTTAAAAAATCTTAGCGTCTCTTAGACCGGGACAAAATATTCGTTAGATTCACTTCGATTCGGTATTTGATTTGATTCGAATCAAAAAAATTTGAATTATCGTATTTTTGAAGAAAACAAATAGTAAAATCTAGTGTTCGTAAAAAACGAATCAAACATCAAATATTATTTTTGAAAAGACTGAATATTTGTTTCGTTTCGGATATTTTTATATACAAAAAAAAATATAGGTATAAACAACAAATTTAAAAAAACTTTAATGATTATGTTGATTTATTTTTTGAATAAGTTTAAACATTTTCTGTTTTATCATGAATATTCGGATATTTTAAAATTGTTTTGTTCGAATATTTTAGATAATTTTTTAAAAAAAATTTTATATATATTAAAACATTTATGATTTAAACGAATTAAAATTAAAAAAAAAACGAATTGAAACTAGGGCTGGGCAAAATACTGCACCCGATCGGGTATACCCGAAATCTACCCGAAAAAATGGGTTATCAGGTACGGCCGAACCCGTTAAAATATCTCATTGGATTTTGAGTGCGTATACCCATGGTTATCGGGTCAGATTCGGATTTTACCCGAAATCCTATAGGGTACCCAAAACCTGATTTTAACCAATTAGGGTTATTGTTTAGGTTTACTTTTAGCGATTTTTTTCATTTTTCTTAGAGAGAAGAGACGAAAAGATGATTATGATGTTGGATTTTATTTGTCAAGAGCTGATTTGTTATTTTTATCATTTAACTTCTCTATTTTACTGTTTTGATTATTGAGGTTTTAGGAAACTTAAGAGTATATCCAGATAGATATTGTGGTTTTTGGTTTTTATATGCATTACGGATATTAACTTCAGTTTTATGGGTATATTTTTGGGTGTACAAATGTCTTATTGGGTTTTCGGGTACAAAAAAAAATGAAACTGTGTTATCTGATTATATCGGGTTTTTATGGTTTTTATATTAATAATCTGATCCGATCCAAACTCGATCGGGTTACACCCAAAACCGATCCGAAATTCATAAAATAACTTATTGGGTATTATACTCCTAAACTCGAACAACCCGAACCCGAACAGGTTTTACCAAAACCCGAACGGGTTTTACCCAAACCCGATCTGCAGATTCGAATGCCCCGGGCTAATTGAAACGAAGCAAATAGCTCGCGATAATAGTATTTTTCTAAAAATTTGTTTTAGGTATTTTTGCGGGGTGGGGCGGGTTGATCCGCTTCTCAGGACTACTACAAATCGATACATTGTTCAGTGCTATGTACATGGGTTATGGACGAATGCATATCGTTTCTCGGGTTTGGGATGGGTTATAAGAAAAGGAGGAAAGAACAAGGTTTTTAGAGGAGCAAGAAATATTTTTAGGAGCATATCTCCTTTTCATGTAGAAATAGAATGTCTAAAATGGAATATGCAAATCATGATCGAAATAAAAGAATACGAGGTATTTTTTATACGAATTGTTTGGACATTGTGGATACGACAGAAACTCCGTAAGATTTGACCCCCACTTTTACTAATGTTGGAAGCATTAATGAAGTTAAAGATAGATTTCAGAAAATTTACATTAAAATAGATAAAAAAACATGAATAAAGAATCGTATGAGCTAGCACTAAATGCAAATACCAGAATCAACATGTTTACTATCAAAGCAACAAAACACCATAGTGGATGATCAGTTCTTACTACATTGTCTACAAAAAAAAAAAAACTTAAACACGATAAAAAAAAAAAAACTCAAACACTAAATATTCAATGCTAATCCTATCTTTTAAACTAAAATATTAAATTTTAAACAATAAAAAGTAAACTCAAACAATAAATACTCAACATTAATTTTAAATTAAAAATATAATTTTAAATAAAAAATAATATTCATATCTAATTAAAAAATAATATAAAATTTATCTAATAAAGTAAAATTAATGGTAGTAAAAAAAATTTCTCATATATTAAAAAAAACAAGAAACAATTTCTACGTGAATTTAACAATAGGGAAATATATTTTACTGTCCTCAATTAAAAAAAATAATTTCTACGTGAAATTTATAATACTGGTTGTATATTATACATTACAAATTTATTTATAACTCCCAACTAAGTTCACAACCCAATAAATACACACTACCATGCTTTCATTTTAGCAGCTGCTTCTTTGATCTGTTCAATAGTGAAAATACCAGAGAAGTCATCATCTTTAACCGCCTTAATCACAGCAAGTGCTAAATCATCAACATTAACAGGTGGAGCCAACAAGAGATCAGACGCAGGGAGAGATCTCAATGGTCTTATGAAACTCTCTGCAGAACTAAAGATCTTATCTACTGGCTCCCCAACCAGATCAAGTGGGACTTCGATACCGTTGACTTTTCGTTTACCGTATATGAAACCAGGTCTTAACACAACTCCTTCAAGAACCAAAATAGAGTCATTGAGATATGTTTACTCTTGTTTAACCATAATTTCAGAAGGAGATTTTTTTTACCGGAGGTGGGATATTTTGAAAGAAGTTCGGCTTCTGCGTTACGTTTTCCGGTGAAATATCCGGTGGAGAGAATAAATGGTGGAAGATTGTAATCGTGAACCGAGATCAAGATGAACTTAGGTACTCCTATATATGATAACAGATTCGAAATGAGTAATAACTCAAGAATGGATTTTAGTTATCGAGAGATAGATACTTAACCGAAATCTTTAGCTGCATTCACAGCAATAACATTAGCTTCACCATTGATTCTTTTCATTTGTTCTTCATTTCCAAAACCACCAACGGTTGAAACTACGGAAGTAGCACCGAGAAGTACTTCATCCCAATTCAAATAGAAAACATCACCTACATAATCCCCGAAAAGATAAAGAAACGTACTTGAATATGTTAATCAGTTAATGTGAATCTATGACATAACAATAAACACAAGTGATTCATTACCAGTAACCCATGTAACCTGATCCAACCATGAATCTTGGAAGTTAGGACGACCCGACCTAAAGAATCAATCAAGAAGATTAGTTCTCGAGACTTGTCAGGATTTTGGAGAACTCTATTTTAAACTAAGTGTATTACCTGCTAACACTTACAACCTCAATTCCATTGGAGATTGCTGCTTTACAAATAGCTGAGCCAACGAAACCATTGCCTCCAAGAACTACAACCTAACTAAGACCAAAACAAAAAGCCTTGAGAAATTGAGACATAAACAAGTAAAGAGCCCACTCATTCGTTTTCATACCCTTTCAGATTTGACATCGGCTACAACATCAATTGGATTTAACCTAGAATCACTGCTAAATCCAGCTTCAGCATAACTACACTTCACACAAGACTTGAACAATCTGTGAATACACACAGCAAAAAGAAGCTTCAATGAACTTGTAAATATAAACTAAATAAACCCTATAAAGTTGTCATCTTTTTACTTCAAAGACTCAGAGAGAGTATAGCTAGTTTTGTGAATCGATTACGAAACACTGCAAAAGATCTTAACTTTAAAAAAAAAACAATGCAGAGGCTTTGATTATTTGTATGATTCATGAAATTAAATGAAGAAATAAAGAGAGAGAGTGAGTGAGAGACCGAGGAGATAAAGAGCGAGGACGAAATGAAACGCCGGAGAAAACAGATGAGTGAGATGAAATGGCTGGGAGACTGAGAAACGAAGTCATTTTTCTGAATTCAATAGTTCTGAGATTTGTAACAATTGACAAAAATATCGGAGAGAAACTTGTGTCTTAAATTGCCGGAGAAGACCGGCCAAGCGACAAAAATGTGGTTAGCACTGAATCGGCCGTATTGAAGCAACAAAAAACAAAAATTAATTTAAATGGTTAAAATCAAATATCTAAGCGACGTCGTTTTATTAATTTTCAATTAAGCCCAAATAGTTTTCAAAGCGGCCCGTTTATTGAACGACGACGTATAGAAAAAAAGATGTTGGTCAAATAAAAGACTTGAAAGTCTTATGACTTATGAGCCTCGCACTGAAAGAAAGACTCGTGACTCGTGACGAAGAAGAAGAAGATCGAGAAAATGGTGAAATCGACTAGTAAGGATGCTCAGGATCTATTTCGATCTCTTCGTTCAGCTTATTCCGCTACTCCCACTAATCTGAAGGTCAGCCATTTTTCTTAACCTCTTTAGATCAATGGTTTATCTTTTGCTGAAAATTTAACTTTGTGATTGCAGATCATCGATTTGTATGTCGTTTTCGCTGTATTCACTGCACTGATTCAGGTATGTACTCTCTAGATCTTTGTATTAAACTAAAATTTAGGTCTCTTTTGGATCTGTTTTTTTCTTTAGGTTGATGAAATTTTGAAGATTAGGTAACCGATTTAGATCTTACGAATCTGTGACGTTCCTATAGTTTTAATTGCAATTTCAATGTATAATTTTGAGAATGGTAAAATTTTCAGAGTATTTTCTAAAGGATTTAACACAAACGTTTCCACTCTAAATCATTTTTGAGGAAATGAAGCTTCTCTATTTCAGTAGTTGACTTGAATATTCCTAAGTAATTTTTGACTTCTCTGTTGCTCATGAGTTCAGTTAAGTCTACCTTGGCCACTGAGTTTATAAATCTTTGATTTTTCACTGAGCAGGTGGCTTATATGGCTCTGGTTGGATCATTTCCGTTTAATTCATTCCTCTCTGGAGTTCTCTCTTGTATTGGAACAGCAGTTCTTGCTGGTATGTTACAGACCTAATTCTTATACCTTTGCGAACAGGTAAAACTGTGACATTCTTTTTTTATTTGTGTCTTTGTAGTTTGCCTACGGATTCAAGTGAACAAAGAAAACAAGGAATTCAAGGTAATGCATCTACGCTGTTTCAGAACATATTCACTTCTCTTCTGCAATCAAACAATGTTTTATTTCCCTCCTTTTTTCCCATATGTGTAGCTGATTGATTTATATATCCATCCATTTTCATGTGAACCGTAATAACATTGCAATTATAATGGTAAGGTGGTCTTGTTATGTGTAGTTCATGACTATTGTAACTAACCTAGGAGAATTTGTATGTGAATGTGGGTTATGTTTGATAGCTCATAGCTGACCGTCAGAGTTTAAGTCAGTTGTTAGCCATGACATAATATTGTGTATGTGTTCTAGGTAAATAATCACCTTGGCTAGTACAAAGAAATGTACAAAGTTCTAACATGGCAAAATAAATAGATTTTTGAAAAAGAACTTGTGAACATGGAAACAATTTTCTTAGAAATGTATCATTGATCTTATTATATTACCATTAGGTTCTTGCAATGTCATATTCTATTATAACCTCTTACTTGGAAATCTTCAGGATTTGGCACCTGAGAGAGCATTTGCTGATTTTGTCCTCTGCAACTTGGTCCTCCACTTGGTGATCATCAACTTCCTCGGATAGGTTTTACTCTCCTATTTTACAGGTTGCTTATCATGTTCTTGATTTCTTAGGTGTCACTTGGGAATTAAAACTCTAGTTTGAGATACATTTTTGTTGTTATCAAAGAAACAAAACTTTTATTCGTCGCTCAACAATAACACAGTTTCATGTCAGTAGTAATTGGACCCTTGGAGATTTGGTTCGACCTATAATTTGACCACTAAAATTGCAACACGTGTCAATAAACCCAATCCTCAAGTTGATGTGTTAAATTTTGTGCCGTTTATGTCACAACAAACAAACTGACGAAACTTTTAATAAAGGGGAATCTAATAATTGAAAACTTTATCTATTCATGTGTAAATTGTAGCAGTAGTAGTAGTAAACATGATTCATGAGGCAGTATGAAAAATGTGTATCCTCCTCAACTTAGAATTTAGAATTGTAACATTGTTATCTAAACGTAAACACAAACATGACATTTTAAAAGTTTTGTAACGATATTAAAGAATCGTTGCGTGATTTATCGATATTGACGTCACATGATTCATATGTAGATATCATCATTATGTGTACACAAACTATGACTTCTTCAAACAAACAGAGAAAGGCAAATTAACAAGGTTTAAATTTGTTGAAAATCGAGAGAAAAATAAAATAAATCCCCAAAATAAAATATAAAAACGTGAGAAAAGGGGATAAATAAAAAATAGAGCAGAGGAAGCATTTCTCCTTCAGATAGTACATATACACGCTTTAATGACTCTCATGCCCCTCACATTTTCCTCCTCCGCCGCCGCAACCGTTGCCGTTGCTTCTGCAACCGTAAGCTCCTCCGCCAGGTTTCCGGTTAATCCTCTTGCTTCTCCGAGTGTTAGCGGCGGATTTGTATCCATCAGATTTACCGCGAAGAAGCTACTGCCTCTTCGTTCTCGTGTGAGAGCTATGTCTGAGCTTGTTCAGGATAAGGAATCTTCCGTCGCGGCGAGCACTTCTTTCAATGGAGCCGATGGAGAGAGTAGTAATACGACGTCGCCGAGTGAACTTAACCATTCCCGTACCTTCTTGGATGCACGTAGTGAGGAAGGTTAGTTAGTTCCCGAGGAATTTGAATTTGACTCCTTAGTTTCAGTTCGGAAACGGATTTCGAAGTTATGGAGATTGTTTGTTTCCTTATCTTATCGTGAAATCGATATTCTACTGTTTTTTGTTTGACTGGATAAGGTTTTACTTGAATTGACTTCTTTCCTTTTGCATCTAATCTTGCTCCATTCAGAATCCTTAACGTTGTGTTGCTGCTCCTATATGATTGTTCGATTCCTTATATTTATAATCTTATCTCGAAATCGGTATTTTGCTTTGTTCCTTTGTTTGACTGGATAAGGTTAATTGGATTCACTTCCTGCCTTTTGCTTCTGATCTTGCTTTGGAATCCTTACGTTGTGTTGCTCATATGTGTTTTCGCTTTCTTTCAGAAAGATCATATAATAATAATGCAATCAGATCTTTTATTTTTTAAAATCTGTAGTTTGCACTGAACTGTTCATGTTTTCTAAGAGTCCATAGTGCAATTTGGGGTTTATTAATGCCTGTATCTTCATCTCGATTTCCAGATCTTTTATCTGGTATTAAGAAGGAAGCTGAAGCTGGAAGGTTGCCTGCAAATGTTGCATTAGGAATGGAAGAATTATATTGGAACTACAAAAATGCAGTAAATTAATAAGCAAATCCTTTTATCACTAATTAGTTTGTACCATTGGTGCCTATGCATTGGCCTTGATTTGGATTGAAGAGCATCAGCCCATTGAACATCACATTTCCTTGCTGATGTTTATAGGTTTTAAGTAGCGGAGCTTCCAGGGCAGATGAGACTGTTATATCAAACATGTCTGTTGCTTTCGATCGTATGCTTCTTGGTGTTGAGGTACTTATTCTGTTCCCCTATGTTAAAGCCCTTGTAATGATTTTTATACATGGAGAAATCATTTGAATTTTCTGCCTGTGAATTTTTCAGGATCCATATACTTTTAATCCATATCATAAAGCAGTCAGAGAACCATTTGACTACTACATGTTTGTCCATACATACATCCGTCCTCTAATTGATTTCAAGTAAGCTGGAATATGTTTTCATATTTTAAATTCGTTTGGCTGGTATCAATGCATCTTCTAGTTTAAGTACTTACACCACTTATCTATATTATGCAGAAATTCTTACGTTGGAAACGCATCTATTTTCTTTGAGCTGGAAGACAAGATTCGGCAGGTCCCTCTTTATTGTGCTATGGTTAACTGACTTGAACAGTTGAACTCCTTTTCATTTAGGACTTTAACACTTTAACTGGTTAATTTCAGGGACACAATATCGTGTTGATATCAAACCATCAAAGTGAAGCTGATCCGGCAGTCATTTCCCTATTACTTGAATCACAACCTTTCATAGGAGAGAACATTGTGAGCCTTCGAGCCTTGTTCTGAGCTCTTCTATATACTACTATCTCTATACTTATTCTTTTTTTGCTGTAGAAATGTGTGGCTGGTGATCGAGTCATCACTGATCCGCTCTGTAAGCCGTTTAGTATGGGAAGGTATCACGACCTTTAATTTGAAAATGGTATGCTATACCTGATGTGATGAAGTGTAATCTAAGCAACCTTGTACCACTTCTGGGATTTTAATCCTGCTTTCAGGAATCTCATATGTGTTTACTCGAAAAAGCACATGAATGATGATCCTGAGCTTGTTGATATGAAAAGAAAAGCAAACACAAGAAGCCTAAAGGAGATGGCTACAATGCTAAGGTTATTGGAACTGGATCATTCTCATAGAAGCAGAAATCAAAGGAACACGCTTTGTTGTTATTCTGCTAACGTTGAATGAACCTTATTGTAGGTCTGGTGGTCAACTTATATGGATTGCACCTAGTGGTGGAAGGGACCGTCCTAATCCTTCTACAGGGGAATGGTTTCCAGTAAGTTTATTTAATATTAATGTAGAGATGTAATCTATATGTCTGGTAGATTTGCAAGTGTATTGATGATCTAATAATAATGTTCAGGCACCCTTTGATTCTTCTTCGGTAGACAACATGAGAAGACTGGTAGAACATTCTGGTGCTCCAGGACATATATACCCAATGTCTTTGCTGTGCTATGACATCATGCCTCCTCCACCACAAGTACTAATAGCTCTCTATCTATTCTAGGTTTTCAGCTTGGTTTGGTTTAGTTACTCTCATCATGACCTCTTTCAGGTTGAGAAAGAAATAGGAGAGAAAAGATTAGTTGGGTTTCATGGAACTGGACTATCAATTGCTCCTGAAATAAACTTCTCAGATGTTACAGCAGACTGTAACAACCCTAACGAGGTCTCTGTCTATTACTTCAGCAACACACCAAATATGTTAATAGTATGAAGATCGAGTAGAGTTGTCAAAGTCTATAGTTTAATGTATGGCAGGCGAAAGAAGCATATAGCGAAGCTTTGTACAAGTCGGTGAAAGAGCAATACAAAATTCTAGATTCAGCAATTAAACACAGAAGAGGAGTAGAAGCATCAACTTCATTGGTCACGTTGTCACAACCCTGGAATTAGTCTGTCATATTAGGGTAACATTTTCATAAATCTTGCGTCTCAAAAATTTGCTGCAATTCCTACATACAAACATAAATATAGAGCATGGTTTTTGTTATAAAATCTGCAGGATACACAAACACAGTCAATGGAATATTCAAAAATGGTGATATTATTCACACGAAAAAAAAACAGGTATGTTGGTTTGTAACGTAGAAACTAAAGTTGGGTTGTGTACATATGAACAATGGTAGTGGGAGAAGACACTCTTGCTCTAGGCTCTCTTAGATTACATATGTTTTCATATGTTATATATTCTTTTTTCTCTTTGGATTCCTCTACTTATATGGAGCCCAATCATTCACTGTTAACCAGTTTCTGCGTCGTCCTTCTCTGCTTTCTCATATACTCTATATGCTATATATGCTTTTATTCCAAATTTAATTTCCCATATAGCTTTTCTGGGATTTTCGGCAAACTGACAAATTTGATTTCGCACTTTAAAAAAAAATTAGTTACACAATTTTGCAGAATTTTGGTTTTCAGAGTAAAAAACGAAATTTCTTGTCATTTTGTTAACAAGTTAAACTGTTAAAGTTTAAGATAAAAAATGATTTCACTATTTCAGAGAAAAAAAAGGTGTATAACGGTGATTGGCAAAATAAATAAATAATTTATAGTAAATGATTATGAAATTGTAGTATATCAAATCTGGTGAAACATGTATATTCATTGTTGAAGCAATTTGTTGTGATCTAACTTAAAGACGAGTTAGAGTATGCGTGTGTGTACAATCTGATAATTTGACAGAGTTGAGTGTCTGGTCTCTTTGGAAATTTGTATCACGTGTCCCTTTTCTGTGTTCTTCTTTCACTATTCTCTCACTTTCTGAGCATAAAGTAGTGAGGTAATAATATATAATATTATTTTATTTACATCATCAATAGTGAATATTCAAATTTGGATTCTATTCATTTAAGTAATTACGGATTAAATTTGAAAAACGACAAACACCACTCACATTTTTCGTCTGTTTAAGTCAACAATTAACACTTTCGTTAGTGTTAATTAAATGATGGATTACAGCTTTTATCCTGCTCATGATTATAAATCATTCCGGTTTTTATTCAAGTTGATGTGATATATGACTTTTTTTTTGTAGCATGAATATGGTATAAATGTTTTGGAATTATAATAATGGGGTGATCAATGAATAATAACAACTAGTATCAAATATGTCTCCTCTTTTTTTACTGCATATAAAGATGCCTAGGTATATGATTTGTAACGATTCCTTATTGAATCGTAGATGGAGCTCAGCGTCTCAATCAAAACCAAAACCAAAGCATTTTATACATTAAGATAATTGGAATCGTATTGTAGTTTTTTTTCTACTGTTTATTGATACGAGTATTATAGATTTTTTTATGAATACGAGAACAATTTTTACTTACGATGATTTTATGACATAAATATTATTCGACATGCGGTTATACATATATGACATCCTCCTTATGGATAAGGTCTTTTCGCAACACTCGGATCTTCAACAGACGGTTTTGCAGCTACAACATTCTTTCGGATGGACAAGATCTTCCCGCAACATGAGACCATGACAGACGATACTATCTGCGTACACCAAAACCTATAGAAATCTTTTACATCCTTTAATTTGTAATAATTGTGTTCTCTAGATGTCAAACCACATACTTGGTGTAGATGCTTTTAAACCTTTTAACCATTAGCCCAAGGGTGCTTCCAGCATATTGTAGTTAATGTTAGGATATTTTCATATTTACTAGTGAAATTCAGAAAAAAAACTCATTTTTATCAATTACATACCAGTTACCAGTTACTGTTTTAATATAATTGATCATTTTACTCGAAATCCAAAAACCGATCTGGTTTAGATACTAAAACATATCAGTTTATGGATTAACTATTTTTTTAATTTTTATTTGGTTTTCAAATTCGACTTTCGGTTTTATGATTTATTTGACATAAACCAAATTATGTAAGGTTTTTTGATGTTTTTATTTTTGGGTTCGATTTTAGATGATTTTAGTTTTTTAGTTTTTCGGTTTTTTGGATTTATTTTGGGATTTTTTTCTTTTCAGATTTGTTCGGATTTTTTCTCGGATTTTCGAATTTTTCAGATTTTAAATTCCGTTTTTTTTTTGCACAAAACCGAAATCGAAAAAAATCTCCCAAAATAGAACCAAATTATATTATTTTGTATTCAATTTAAATATGTTTCAAATCGGTTATCCAAAAACCAAAAAATTCAACCCGAATCATGTCCACCTCTCATAATAATTATATAATAATTTGTCATTTTAATTACTTTAAAATGTAGTACTCCCTCTCTTTTATTTTAGTAGATGTTTAAGGTTCTTTTTCTTGTTCCATTTTACTAGATGGTTTGCACATTTTCGTACAAAACAATTTTTTTTTTTTGTAGAATATCATTATCATTGGATAGATGGCAAATCATGGTTGATAATAAATATTTAGCAATGTTTTTAAATAAAATCAAAAAATAACTCTTTGAATTTTTTTTTAGTTAAAAACATATACTAATTTAGAACAACAATAATATAATTACCCTTTTTCATTAAATAATTCTATCGTTTCGTTCAACTGTATCCATTATTTTCTCCGGAGCAATAATCTTGATGGTAGTAAAAAGTTAATATGGTTTTCACTTTTTACTGCCCAATATCTACAAATAGTTATCACCTCTTTCGTGTCATGGTGTCAACCTCAAGAAACAAAAGTGATTCTCGCTAAAGAAAAATAAGGGTTTTTAGTTCTTGAAAAATGTACAATTTCACTAGATGAAATCAAATAAAATTCTTATTTGTGTTTAAGATCTATATTTTATTTAGAAAAATACTATTGTTAATCAATAAGCATTCAACTTTTATTATTTTATATTTATTATGTTATTTATGTGTAGTTTTAAATAGTTAATTTTGTCTTTTCCTTACGTCTTTTGCTATAAACTATAATTTACAAATGGCAAGTAGAAAATTTAGAGTGCACGAGTCCCGGCGAAGGGCATGCACTTAATGTTCATATTTTTAATTTTTATTTATTCTTGATTCTGCTAATTTCATCGCACGTGACTCTCGAATCGTTTCACATTCTCAGACATTTGTTTAATTTTTTTGTCAGTTTATATTTGGAAGTATTTATTTTTTTCTCGTTTATCGACTGGTTAATTAAATGTTTCGTAGTTATTTTCTTGATAAAAAAACAAATGTATCGATGTTGGAATCCACGTTGTAACTGCAAGAGTGACGTTTAAGCCTTCTCTTCTCAGACTTACGATTTTATTATTCAATTGTATTTTTATAAAGAAAGAAACCTCAGTTATAATCTACTATACACACCAAAGACTTCATTCAAATATTACATTAACATTAACATAACAAATAGATTCTGACTCCACTTCTTTGATTATGAAGTTTCTTATCGATGTTCATTATTCAGTCATATCTGCTTTTGTTTCTTGTAATTAAATTAACTTAATTTGTTTAATGAATACTTAGATATAAAAAAATCTCATTTTTGTTTGTGTATCAATCACCATTTGAATTTTAGTTTCTCTCGTACCAATCAGTTAAAAAGAAATAATTAATTTACAGAAAATATTAAATTTAAAAAAAAAACAGTTTCTAATAATAGAATTAAGGATCATATATATGAGTAAAGTTTTGAATAACCTAATGTTTTTTTTCCTTCAAATAAAATGATGTCCATTTAAAACACTCATGTCTGGCTAACTTTAATTAATTATAAATAAACTGTTAAAGTTATTATAGGGATAAAAAGGTTAAATTATATGGTGATTAATTAGTACATCGAATATAGATTGCTTTGTGTATATTCGGTGGATTATAAACATAAACAAAAGATGTGCAAAAGTTTAGGAGTGTCACAATCTCTTAGCCACCGTTTTTGAAATTGTGTAAAGGCTATTATTATAAACATAATTATGACTATATACTCTAATCACAATATAAAGCATGATTTGATCAAATGAATAGTATGATAGTTAAGTGAAGATATTGTTTTCTATTTTCCACTTAATTTGGGTTGTAGTTACCATTCATTATTAATTTTACCTTTGTGATATATTGAAATATTTAGTCAACATTGATTAGCCTTAATTAACATTTCGTAATATAATTACTAACTTCAGAATATCAAGTATATTTTTACAGCAGCCAGATTTTTTTATCGTTTTTGCTTTATATTTAAATATTTACATATGAAAACAAAAAATTCCTCTTTACAAATAACGTAAGAAACCAAAATATTATTTTTCAATTTCTATAAACTATTAATATCCTGAAACTGCAACATCGATCATACTCAACTTCTCCAACAATTCGCTATCCACTAAACATGTAAATATTACTATGATTGTTCTGGCATGGTCTTACCAAATTACTAACCTAGTGAGCATGATCTTTCATTTGCTTCGAACTCGACATTGTCATTTTCAAACGTATACATGACCATAAAAAATCCACTCGAGCTACACCATATACACAGAGCATGTTAAAAGATAAACAAGATACAAAAAAAAGACAAGTAATTAAACATTTTGTACTTTAATATACAATAAATGGGAATCAGAGTATAGCACGTGGCAGAACAGGAGTGGAAAAACAAGGAGAGGACCACAAAAGAGGAACAGATTTGTACAAAATCTAAAATAGTAATCAAACTGATAAGCTATGGTGGTAGGACCCACCTACGAGAGTCTTACAGATCTCTTTGAGCCAAAGTCAAACTACATCTCGACAGTCCAATTGAAAACTTGTTTTGTCTTTTAAACATTACTTACTTTGCTAGCTCACGCGCCGTATCTCTCGTTATCCCACGCGATTCCATGATATTTAGGTATTCCTTATATAATATTAAAACATTAACTAATTTATTTTTACCAAATAATTTAAAATATAAGACAACTTACAACAATTAATATTTCCACATCTTTCACACAGATTAAAAAAAAAAAAATTTCTATTCTCTATTAATATATTAAACAAATTTTTTCTACTAACTAATAAAACATAAAACAATATTTTTAATAGATTTTAGTGGTAAAATGACACTTTTTAAAAAATAAAAAGAATATAAAATAAATTTTAATTTCTATAAAAACAACTAAAATAGAACAGAAAAAATTATTTTACTATGACTACTTATTCTAAAAATTTGCACTTATCACTTTAGAATCATATTTTATTTAGGTTGCACAAAATAGAAAAGGTATATATATTATCTATTTTTTGTCGCCTACATCTATTTTAAATATATTTAAACAACAAATATAAGCTTATCTTAAATGCATTTGGTTCACACGTTTCTATTAAATTAGATATTCTCTCATTGATACGATCCTATTCTAGTCGTAATTGCAAATAAATATATAAATATAAACACTTATAATAGTTGATTCAAAGTGCCAGTTAATTATATATATGTGTGGGTTTAGGGTAGAGGTGAGCACAATTCTGGTGTCGTCACGTTTCATTCTATTGCCATTCGAAATTTTCCATCCCATTTCAAAATATATTCCCGTATAGAATAAGTTTCTAATTCCTATTTAGGAACGGAGCGAGACGGGACAGAAACGAAAATTTTCGAAATATCATGTGAGAAATATTATATATATATATAACTATAAAGTGTTAATATAAATCATATATATATATATCACAAACATAATAATAAAAAAATTATAAATATAATATTTTATATGATATTGATTATTTTATATAAGATAAATTTGTAAACAAGTAAACGATACAATAAAAAATAAGATTAGTTATTTGATTTTTTTTTTTTAAATTAATCAAATTTATTTTAATTTATAACCATAAAATTTATGTTAGATTGATTTTATGTTTTTTGTTATTATTAACAAATATATTTGTCATTTTAAATTTAAAATAATTTATCATGTTTATTTTTAAGAATTTATGTTCCCATGCCGTCCATCCCATATAGTACATGGAATGTAAATAAAACATTTTTATACTCTCAAATTTCTGTCACATTTTTATTTCTGTCAAATCCGGTTCCAAAATTTCGTTTGCTCGTTCCTAATTTAGGATTAAGATGTTCGTAATGTAAAATTTTAAATGACAGGTTGTTGAAACAAAAATGCATTAGTTATGTGAATATTGAATACCCTCTAACTTCTCGTGATTTATATTACTACTATTACTTACTTTTTTTTTTACAATTTTTAACGAATAAAGTTATGATTAGAATTTAGAATTTAAAACAACAAAATAACATTGTTGGAAGTAGATGAGTGTTAATGTGCTTTGCCCAAAAGTTGTTTATTATTCAAAGGTTGATTATCTTACACAATCATCTCTAAAATACAAATTTCCCTAACCACATGTAGAAATATAAATTTCACATGGTAAAATACATAAAAATCTATCTTTTAACAAAATATAAACAATATAATTAATTTTAAAAGTTCATCAATAAAATCTTTTTAGTATTGTATATTTCACCAATGCATATATATATATATATATATAATATGTTTGGATAGATTTCTTTTGTTTGATATTTGAAATTATATATCATGTCATGAGTACAAAAAGCATATATGTAAGTGGGAAGGAAATATATAAATATAAAATTTGTAGTTTGGGTTATAAGGTGTTGATTTAACATGTCTACGATTGATTGATTTATTTTCATTTTATAATGAGAAAGACAATAAACATGTAATTATTGCAAGTGTCTGGATTAGAGGTGAACAATGAAAGGTCCCTGTACATGCTTCTCATCAAATAATATTAATAAATGTGGGTCTATCGATTATGCATTTATATCCATTTTGTAGTTATCTCAATAAATCAAATTATAACGAAAATAGAGATAACTACAAAATTTGTATAGCTAATTATTAGTGCATTGATATAAAAGTTAAATTATTAGCTATAGAGTAGTTGATATATCTAAATAGTAAGAGTAATAATTTAAACTTGGATTATAATCATACTCAGTAACTTTTACCAGATGGACCATGGATGACGTGAGATATCCAAAGTTACTTTTTGAGGTTATTGTCTTATCTTCTTTTTTTCAACTCTTTTAAAACGTTTTATTTTCAGCCAAATTACTTAAACATAACCTATATCAATTTTTACTAATCACAAGTAATTTTAAAGAATAATTACAAATTTCTCTTTCTGTTTCAAACTCACAAATTTTTACAATAAATTTTATACAAATAAATATTTTAATATTATTTATTACAAGAGAAAAAATGTAATAATATTTTTGTTAATTTATATATATATTATGTCCATCTCTTCTACTTCTTCTTTTATTCCTCCAAAAACTTCATAATTTATATTTCAAATAACATTTTATAATTATTTTTTCACTCTAAATCTCTGTTTTTTTAAAGTTAAATTATTTTTCAATTTAAAAATCTCACATAAAGATTTGTTAATGGTATTTAGATAATAAAGATTAGATTTGGTAGAACCAATTAGATAATCAAGTTATAATGTTGAATAGTATAAATCATAATTTTATACAAAAATTGATAGGAATATGTTTTATGCATGCTAAAAAAATAAAGAATAAATTATGCTTGCATAAAAGTAAATGACAGACAGAAAAATGAAATAACGTAGCTTTATGTTCATTCAACTTTCACTATTTCTCTGATATTATTTTCTTTTTTTATTAATTTTTTTCAAACTATTGGATTTAATTTTTATTTATGTTGATTTTTTATCGTCTATTACATCATTAATATTATAAATTTTTATGAATGCGATAACAGATTCTACTTACGATGATTTTATGATACAAATATTATTTGACAATGCAATACTCGGTTTTTCGACGAATGATTGTGCAAGTATGATATCTCTTATGATAGACAAACTCTCTTCGCAACACAAGACCACGACAGACGATTCAATTTGTGTACACCGGAACCTTTAAAAAATCTTTACATCTTTTAATTTGTAATAACTGCATTTTCTAAATTTCGAACCCAAAATCTGATGTAGAAACTTTTAAAACCCTTGACCACTAGATCAAAGGTGCTTCTGACTTTTATTTATTTTTGTGAAATTTATACCTTTTCAAGCTAATAGATTATATATATAATAAATATTTTAATATATTAATACATCTTTGTTTTCATTTGCTTTTTATTTTGATTTATAAAATATACTATTCACTTTATCTTTACTTTTTAGCAATTTAGATTTGTTTTCAAGAATATATATAATGCACCATGTTAGCTATGTTATAATCATGGTTATATACAGAACCGGTCATGAGTTTTGATCGATTAGAAACGTGAATAATTTTTTACTATTTATATACAGTAAAAAAAAAATCTCAAAAAAATTAGCTTATAACACAATAATTATTCGTAAAGTTCCAAGCGTCGTAAGCTTGATATGCTTGTGCCCAAGATCTGCTATGGTTACATGTAATATATGTAATATTGATATAAAATACGCTATCAGTCTAATGTTTGGAAACTTTTACATAAATATTGTATCAATGCATAACACCAACCATATTTTAGAGATATTATTAAAAAATTAAAATAACAAATATAAATGAGCATCATGATCATGTTACATCTTATTCTATCATCGTGTAAAATTACATACGGTTTAGATTCACATTTTTTAAATTTTAACTGAAAACTACACATATAAATTACCTAATATATATAAAAATAACTATAACTTTTAAAGTTCTCACTTTCTCCATGATCTTTCTATATATGCAACATATATCATTTACCGTTTATATTTTCTCCACATTAAAATTTTAATTATGTTGTTTTGTGCCAAAAAAAAAAAATTACAACACTATGTTTTTTTCTTCTTATCCTTTTCATTATGTATCAACTTTGTTTTTACTATACTATTTTGTTTTTACTGTTATGTAATAAAGTGTGTGGTATTCTATCGATCATTCATTCGATTAGCTTCTTTGTATTAAAAGTTTGATCTTATTGTTTGAATGAGTTTATATTTTTATTTTATGTTATTCTTAATTAATTTTTTTATTTCATCTTTAATAGTAATAATAGTTTAACATTTTAATTATTCACTTAATAATTTTGTCGAATCAAGAGTTTATTATTTGAAACTATATATATATATATATTATTTTTAAATTAATCTGATACAATAAATAAAACATAAAATTTTTATCCCGTGTAGTTGTGTATAGCACAGATTCAATACTAGTTTAGTATTATGGTGGAAATGAGTAAAACAGTTAATTTGTGCATATTGATTTACCTGAAAATTAGCTATCAATCAGAGAATATTTAATTATAAAATTTTAATTCAATATAAATTGGCACTAAGTGTATTGACATATATTTTATATATATTAGTAATAGAGTTTTCTGTTAAAATAGTTATCTAACATTTTCTCTGACTTTGTTATTTATGTAATTTTTACTTAAACTCTATAGTTTTTGATTATACTTAGTTTTTAATATATTAATTAATTTGTTTTTCAAATAGGTATATGAATGAAATTGATAATATTATGTCTGGATCTAAAAGGGAAGACTGAATCCAAAATTAAACCAGTTTAATCTCAAAATTTGATAGTATAACCGAGTTAACAAAAATATAAAATTAATTTTACTTTAAACTAGTTAATTTGATCTTAAACAATTACATATTTTTTTAATTTTAGATTATTAGGATTTGAAATATCTGAATTAATTTTAGATTACTCATTTTTTTATTTTGTTTTGACTTATAAATATTTTTATAAAATTAATCCAAATCTGAACCGAATCTATACGGTAAACACAAATGTTAATCTGTCTAACATGTTTGTATTTTTTGTTTTACAGTTTATTGTTTTTGTTTTTGGGTTAAAAACTAAAAATGTTTGTATTTCTTTTGTATGCCATTTTTAAGAATGGAGAGACATTAAAGCCACTCAACATACTTTTCGTAAAATATACTATCACAAAGTCCTAATGTTAACCAAAAAGAAGAAGAAGACATCATTATTTTGTTTACAAAACACTGTTTTCAAAAAGTTTTGGGATTTTTTTTTTGGGTTTATAAAAAGTTTTGAGAAGTTTTCTTAACCCCACATACATTGCCACTACAGTTTCGGGAGTCGAGAATATGTTTTCCAAAGAAAATCAAACTTTTGATGAGGAAAAATTACCAAAATAAATTCCTCAAAAAATTATTAGTAATGAAGTTAAAGAGTGTTTCTAAATAGAACAATGTTCAAACAATATTGCCCTCCCCAAAAAAAGATTGTGGAACTAAAGTGGAGATAAACTATAAGTCCATTGATATCAAAAAAAAAAACTATAAGTCCATTGCTATGTTTTTGTCCATAAACATAAAAATTTAAAGAATACTTCCATCGTTTTATAAAATAAGATGTTTTAAATTTTTTTTGTATATATAAAAGAAATTAGTTATGAAATATATTTTTATTATAATATTATTATTTAAAAGTAATTTATTTTGTTATGTTTCTTACTAAGGTTAAAATCCCTAAACAAAACTTCTATTTTAAACATTTAAAATTTTATTTTTACGAAAATTTATGTAATACAAAGAATAGCAAATACATTATATATATATATTTATTATATGAGAAAAAATTAACAATGATTTGATTAGAGTATTTTAGTGTTTGTAATATTAAAAACTAAATTGAAAATGAAAAAAACCTAATTTTTATGAAACAAAATAGAAAAACTAAAACATCATTAAAAAAAAGAGAGGTACATGAGAAATTAATGTAGATAAATAAAAAGTGAATTAAAAATAGAAACAAAGATGAAACAGTAAGACAGAGCAATGACCAATTACGTAGAAGAAGCGCACGTTCACTCTCACACGCTTTTACTCTCTCTTACACACACTTCTCTCTTTCTTCTTCTTTCTCTCTCTTACACTCAGAGCCTTCTTCTTCTTCTCTCTCTCATAAATCTCTCCGTTTCTTCCCTTTTCTCTTTCTATCGGCGGACTGATGCAAATAGCTTTGTATTCTCCGCCGTAACTAAATCATGGGGTGTATGTTCTCTCACCTCGCCGCCAAATTTGCTTTTTTCCCACCGTCTCCTCCCACTTACCACCTCACTAAAACAGCCGACGGAAAACTCTCAGCCGTCTCTTCCACTTCCACCTCCTCCTCTTCTACTTTCCCCACCGCCGGAGACCCATCTCTTGACGTAAAAGTAGTGAAAACAAGACGAGGCAACAAAGTGACAGCGTTTTACCTTAAAAACACAAACGCAAGACTTACACTTCTGTATTCACATGGAAATGCCGCAGATTTGGGTCAACTCTTTGATCTCTTCGTTCAACTCAAAGTCAATCTCCGAGTTAATCTCATGGGGTCTCTTAACTCTCTTTCTCTTATATGTTCATACGTCGTCGTTTTCGCGTTTAGCTAATAATTACTTCTAATGGCTTCTTGAGTTTTCTTAGAAAATGTTTTGGGCAGATTTATCAATATATATAATTAAATTATGGCATTTTTTGTATTGTTTGAAGTTATAATTTATTTATTTACTTATTTATTAAAGCTTCACATTTTTTTTACATTTTCAATATTTTTATGTCTTTATGTTTCTTGTGAAAGCTCACGCTTCTGGGAAATGGGTTATTGTCTCTTTGCCCAAAAAGCTCAGATTTGGTGATATTTCCGACAAATTTTATTTTTTCCTTTTTCTTTGTATTTTTCACATTTTTTAAAACGTTTTGTAATTTCACAGTTTTTTTATTAGTTAAATATTTGGTGATTTTTGTAGTGTCGTTTTGATTTCCCTAGTTTAACCTTGAAGATTCAATTCAAAATTTCTCACCTACCCACCATTAATATTTGTATTTACTATTTTATAAAACCTTGGATTCAATACGAACGTGAGTAGGTGATAACATAATGTGTAACGTTCATTCTAATAATCAATATACGTCAATTTATGATGGTTCATTTATAGTTTCGTTGCTTGGAGTTTTTATTTCATTTTTTTTTCAAATTTTCAGATATGATTATTCAGGCTACGGAGCTTCGACCGGTAAGGTGTGTCAATGATAGATTTAATCTCAATAACATAATTTTCAAATTGAAAATAGTACCCTAGAGTTGTTAGAATGTTCCGTATTTTATTAGGCGACTTCCTGAGTTTTTATTCCGGATTGATTAAATTGAGAAATTTATCCGGTTTACATTTAACCAATAGTGAATTTGTGTGTTTGCAGCCGAGTGAGTATGATACATATGCAGATATAGAGGCGGTTTACGAGTGTTTGCAAACTGATTATGGAGTTGACCAAGAAGAATTGATCTTGTATGGTCAATCTGTTGGTAGTGGACCGACATTGCACCTTGCCTCTAAGCTACCCCGGCTTAGAGGTGTGGTTCTTCATAGCGGCATACTCTCTGGTCTTCGTGTTCTATGCCATGTCAAGTTTAAGTTTTGTTGTGACATTTATTCGGTAATTATTCCCTTCGCTTTCCTTTTTTTTAACCAAACCCTACAAATCTAATTTACTTTTTAACCGTGTATTACTTGTTAATAACCGGTATTTTAAGGATTATACATCTACCACATCTTGGAAGATTGATGAAAGTTTAGATAGCCTATAAATAGTAGCTAATTTGGAAGCAAACCGGTTTTCAAAGGACTATGGCTAATTTGGAATTTAACCGGTTTCAAAGTATCTATAGCTACTTTGGAAGTTAATCGGTTTATAAGTGGTTATGATAATTAGGAAGCTAACCGGTATTGGGGGTTCTAACACTATTCTCTAACTGATTCCTGTTGTTTAAATCGCAGAACATAAACAAGATCAAGAAGGTGAAATGCCCGGTTCTTGTCATACACGTAAATAAACTCTCTTATGTCCATATCCTATGTTTGAATCCGTAAAACCTTACTGATCTTACCATCTATGGTTACGCAGGGAACAGAGGACGATGTGGTGAACTGGTTACACGGAAACAGGCTTTGGAAAATGGCAAAGGAACCGTATGAACCACTCTGGATTAAAGGTGGTGGACATTGCAATCTCGAGATTTATCCAGACTACATTAGACATCTCTACCGGTTTATACAAGACATGGAGAATACAACCACTAAGTCACGTCTCAAGAAGATTTGGCAAGAAATCCGTAAGCGAGACGAATCCAAAACATGTTGTAGCTTTGGATTGTGTCGACCGAAATGCCCACGGTGTCCTAAACCCAGCTGTAGCTGTAGTTGTGGCGAGTGCGGTTGTTGCAAGTGTTCGTGTCCTTCGTTGAAAGGATGTTTCTTTTGCTGCAAGAAACCGAGCTGTATTGGTAGTTGTTGCTGTCCCAAGTTAACTTGCAGCTGCTTTGGGAAACCAAAATGTCCTAAATGCTCTTGTTGGAAATGTCTGAAATGCACTGGATCTGATTGTTGTCGGAGTAGTTGTTGCTGTGCTGGTTGTTTTAGGTGGCTGTGTTGCTGTGGCGGAGGGAGGAGGAAGGAAGGGGAGAGGAGAGGAACTACTACGGTGGCGAAAAGTGAAGGGTAATATTGGTATTTTGATATTTTTGTATAGATTTTAGTTCAAAAGATTCTGTAAAACATTAGGAGATTCATGGGAAGAGACTGAGATTTGAGGGGAAAAGTTAAGAAAAATGTCAAAAATACTTACTTTCAAAATGGTGGACGAAAAATTATCAATTTTGAAATGAATTTTAAATCACAAATTTCATTGATGTTTTATAACCTACAATGTGGTAAATTGATGGTCATAAATTTGATAAAGATAAAAATATAAGTGTGAATTTGTTAATTTATCTCGTCAAGATTTAATATTTTAAAATTCGATTTGCTTTACTTTGATAGTGGAAATTAATATTTATAAAACTACGAACATAATACCTCTGCAAGATAGCTATGAAGAAAAATTATAGTACGGCCCCGTTTGATTCCTCATCCAGATGCAATATCTGGATGTAAACGCTTAGATGTTGTTCGTTTTTTTTATTTAATTTTGCATCCAGATGCTGAAATGAGATATTTGAGATGCTGAAATGAGATATTTGAGATGCTAAAAAAATGAGCTTCCAGATGCTGCATCTGCATCTCAAAATCCAAAAGTCTAAAA
>KE156739.1:0-26188 GCA_000411055.1 Leavenworthia alabamica
CTCATCTTTCTCATGACCGAGTCGGTCTCATCCTTCTCTATAAATTATTCTCCTGAGACCTCTTCTTCTTCACAATTCAGTTTCTTCTAAATCAATTTCTTTAAACATAATATCATCTTCTCAAATCTCTCTATCGTGATCAAGGTAGATTTCTTATCTAGTTTCTTTGATCTCTATAGATCTTCTTTAGTTTATTTCGGTTATTGTTTTGAGGTTTCGATTAGGGTTCGTTGAATTCGTAGATCTGGGTTATGTCTCTTCGATCTGTTAACTGATCTTAATCGATTCACTTTCCTTCTAATTTGAATTTTCTCGATCTGTGATTTACGCGTCGATATGTTGTTACTTTTCAGATCCGGTTCTTGTTTTGCGATTGAATTTTGGTTTATCGATTTTGTTTTGTATTGATTTGATTTTTGACCTGATTTTTTAAGAAGTTGATAGCTGATTTTAGATTTTCTGATTTCCAGATGCAGATCTTCGTAAAGACTCTCACCGGAAAGACCATCACCCTCGAGGTGGAAAGCTCTGACACCATCGACAACGTTAAGGCCAAAATCCAGGATAAGGAAGGTATTCCTCCGGATCAGCAGAGGCTTATCTTCGCCGGAAAGCAGCTAGAGGACGGTCGTACTTTGGCTGATTACAATATCCAGAAGGAATCTACCCTTCACTTGGTTCTAAGGCTCCGTGGTGGTATGCAAATTTTCGTCAAGACTCTCACCGGAAAGACAATTACTCTTGAGGTGGAGAGCTCTGACACCATCGACAACGTTAAGGCCAAAATCCAGGATAAGGAGGGTATTCCTCCGGATCAGCAGAGGCTAATCTTCGCCGGAAAGCAGCTAGAGGACGGGCGTACTTTGGCTGACTACAACATCCAGAAGGAGTCGACCCTTCATCTCGTTCTAAGGCTCCGAGGTGGTATGCAAATTTTCGTTAAAACCTTGACTGGAAAGACCATCACTTTGGAGGTAGAGAGCTCTGACACCATCGACAACGTTAAGGCGAAAATCCAAGATAAGGAGGGTATCCCACCGGACCAGCAGAGGTTGATCTTCGCCGGAAAGCAACTTGAAGACGGCAGGACTTTGGCTGACTACAATATTCAAAAGGAGTCAACCCTTCACTTGGTCTTGCGTCTTCGTGGAGGTATGCAAATCTTCGTGAAGACTTTGACTGGTAAGACCATTACGCTCGAGGTGGAGAGCTCCGACACCATTGACAACGTGAAGGCCAAAATCCAAGACAAAGAGGGTATTCCACCGGACCAGCAGAGATTGATCTTTGCCGGCAAGCAGCTTGAGGATGGTCGTACCTTGGCCGATTACAATATTCAGAAGGAGTCAACCCTTCACTTGGTCTTGCGTCTTCGTGGAGGTATGCAAATCTTCGTGAAGACCTTGACTGGTAAGACCATTACCCTCGAGGTGGAGAGCTCCGACACCATCGACAACGTGAAAGCCAAGATCCAAGATAAGGAAGGCATCCCACCAGACCAGCAGCGTCTCATCTTCGCTGGAAAGCAGCTCGAGGATGGTCGTACCTTGGCTGATTACAATATTCAGAAGGAGTCGACTCTTCACTTGGTCTTGCGTCTTCGTGGAGGTATGCAGATCTTCGTGAAGACACTTACCGGCAAGACTATAACCCTTGAAGTCGAAAGCTCTGACACAATTGACAACGTGAAGGCCAAGATCCAGGACAAAGAAGGTATTCCTCCAGACCAGCAGCGTCTCATCTTCGCTGGAAAACAGCTCGAGGATGGTCGTACCCTTGCTGACTACAACATCCAGAAGGAGTCTACCCTTCACTTGGTCCTCAGGCTCCGTGGTGGTATGCAGATTTTTGTGAAGACACTGACCGGGAAGACCATCACACTGGAGGTGGAGAGCTCTGACACGATTGACAATGTGAAGGCCAAGATCCAGGACAAAGAGGGTATTCCTCCGGACCAGCAGCGTCTCATCTTCGCTGGAAAGCAGCTTGAGGATGGACGCACTTTGGCTGACTACAACATACAGAAGGAGTCAACCCTTCACTTGGTCCTTCGTCTCCGTGGTGGTTTCTAGGCTATAAATAAAAAGCCTTCGTCTTCAAATTTCCTATGTTTCTGTGTTGTATGGTCAAAAAAAGTCTTTAAAAACTTG
Source organism: Leavenworthia alabamica (assembly GCA_000411055.1). Taxonomy (NCBI): domain Eukaryota; kingdom Viridiplantae; phylum Streptophyta; class Magnoliopsida; order Brassicales; family Brassicaceae; genus Leavenworthia; species Leavenworthia alabamica. The sequence continues at coordinate 2,151 of KE156739.1, forward strand.
TTACTAAGTGTGTTTGAAAGGCCTTGTAAAGCCTCTAATAAATAATCGATGAAGTTCGTTTTCGCTATTAATCCAACTTACTCTATTAGAATCTGTTCATCCTCGTTACGACCCTGTTCTTGGTATCACTTTACAATGTTTTTTTGAACGTGTTTAGCTTTTAGATTGCAGGGATGATTATGTGTGTTTATTGCAATTTGAATGACTTTTCCTATATAGCTAAAACAGGGTTCAAATACATGATGTTGAGTCTTTCGATAAGGCACATATTGATAAAAGTTTCTTCATTCTAAAGCGTTTAATCTGACATTGCATTTATGTTGTGTATAGTTTGAAGCTTTTGATAAAGACTGATGATGATCACAAGTGTTGTTGTAGGCAGGTAAAAAGTGTATATATATATTTTATTCAACAAATCAAAAACATGATATACATACAATAAACCAATAGGTCAAATACAAAAATGAAAATACATTTTCATATGAAGATGAGAGAAGAGAGCTAATAAAAAAATAAGATTAGTTTACTGGTCAAGAGGGAGCCATTCCATTTCAAGCTCTAATTCACCAGATTCAACATTTTGAAGTTTAAGTTGAACCTCTTGTTTAATTTTACCATCAACAATATTAATGATACTATCATCTATTAATGGATTATCATTTGATTTTAACCATTTCCCAATCTGCATATCACTAAACATTTCTGGATCTCCAAATGCCATTGCTGATGTTATCAATGGTTGTATATCTATATCTGCTTCTCCCATTATATCATCTGATGAAAATGTATCATAATCATACACTTGCTACACACATTTCACAAACCACAAAACCTCATTAATAATATAACATTATATCAATCACCATAATCATCATCATCAATCTGCTTTTTTTTTTTACCAATTTCACTGGACCATAACTCTCTGGAACAGACAACATAAGTTCTTGATTCCATACTGGGTTTAAATTACTATTCACAACAGCTGTTTGAAGTTTCTAAACAAATCAAACAAAACAATGAAGATCAAAACACAGCTCCATAGAAGATAATAATAATAAACTAACAACTTACTTGTTTCCCTAGATTCAAAACAACGTATGGATCACTTGACATCATATCTCTGATTGCTAAATTAGTTCCTTTCTTAATTGTTACCTTTAACAATCCAATAAACTCTACCATCCCTTCTTCAAACTGTCACACAATTTTTACTCATTTCATGCAAAGAACAATGTAATAATAAAGACAATGTTAGATTACTATGTTGTCTGATGATGAGTTTGTGCGGAAACTATCTATGATCTTTCTTGAAAGACTTGATGTAAGAAAAGCTGAGTGTTTCTTAGACCCTTTTCCTGATGTAATCCGTAAACTTGGTTTTAGAAACTCTTGATGTTCATATTTTGATCTAAAACATAAGATTTTGAGTTAATCAACTTAAACAAGAACACTGGATTTGTTTTTTTTATAAGAATGTTACCTAATGAATCTCATACGTTGGTCATGAGTAACATCAGGTCCAGGTTTAGTGTATGAGTCAGGTACAAAAGCTTCGTAAATTGAATTAGCAGAAGCATTTCCTCCAATTTCAATCATTGAATCAACTTCTTCATCTGACCATTCATCAAGTGTTACAGACAAAACCTATATAAAACCAAAACTATGAGTTACATAACTAAAGAATCTAGGCCTGGTCATTTGGGAGGTTCGGTTCGGGTCGAAAATTCCGGTGTTTTGAAAAAGTTTCGATCGGTTTAGAATTTATAGTTTGGTTTGATTCGGTTTTGGGTATTATAAAACATTCTGATCGGTTTTAATTTCGTAATTTTGGTTCAGTTTTAAGATAAAAATAACGGTTTATATCAGATTTTCGAATTTTTGAGTTATTTCGGTTTGGGTTCGGTTTAGGATATAAAAATAAATAAATAAACACATAAAAAATATTTAAACAGAAAAATAAATTAAAAATCTAAAAAAATTATAAAAAAAAATTCGGTTTATTCGGTTTAGTTAAGGTTTTTACTGAAAACTGAACTTAGTAAAAAACTTCTACCGATCATTTTAAAAAAAAAATTCGGTTCGGTTTCTGTTTTCCTTTTTTATAGTTTGGCTCGGTAAGTTTGGTTCGGTTTTTTGCCCGGGCCCACTAAAGACAACAAAAATGTAATAAAGCAAAGAAGCTGTTGATATCACCTTTGAGATATGAGTGCCGAGACTTCTATGAACACCACAACATTTTAAGCAAATGAATACTCCAATATTTGCTGATCTGTAAACAAAACACAAAGATTCATAACTAAAGACAACAACAACATGTGGATCGAGCTTTAATCGTATAATGTATGATTGTATCTTAAGCAGAGCAATAAATAGAGAAGCTTAAAAGTGAATATAACATACGCCCATTTAGGATCAGAAGCTCCACAATCAGCACAAACTCTATTATCAGGTTGTTTTAATAGATCTTTGATTCTTCTTTTACCTGTTTAATAATATTGAGTTACAATATAATTATAAGAAACGTTTACATTTTTTATAGAATTGATTACAAATGAATTGAATTAGAGTCATACCTGAACCAGGCTTACCGAGTCCACCTGCATAATTGCTCATTGCTCTTCTTTTATACAAACAAAATCCTACATTGATCATTAAAACAAATACTCATCAATCAACCAAATCATAATAATAAAAAGTTTGAATATTTCTTAAAAATAATTAAAATTTACAGATGTGGATCATGTTTATGTGTTCAGATTCCGACACCAGAGATTCAAAAGTTTAGTAGAGAAATAAAAGCAAAAAAAATGATCTTTATCTAAAAACCTTTATGAAGAACAAACGAATTAGGGATTATATAATTTAATTATAAAAACAAAAACAAAATTGGATAGAGGATTTGATGTTCTTACAAAGTTGAGAAGAGGTAAGATAGATTTAAGGAAAGAGCCAAAGTTGTTTTTTTTTACAAATACAAAATGGCAAATTAAGATCAATTTGCAAATGACAACGACGTGTTCTCTTCTCTTTTATATATTCTTTTTATTTTTTATCGTCTTTTTTTTATTTTATAATTATAGCAAATTGTTTATTTAAAAGAAAAATTATTTCAAATTAAGTTTGGCTTTTAATATCAGATTCCTTGGTTCTTGTCTGATACTACAAACATAAGGAAATGGATTTTTTGTAAGAAAGGCCCATTAAAAACTTATAGCTTTATTCTTTACTAGACTGGGAAATGAAAAGGCCCATTAAAAACCTCAATATTGCTCTTAGGGCCTACTAATAAATCAAAGCTATAAGAATCTTCTACCCCTAATAGTAATTAGCAAAATCAAGCGTGATATTTAAGCGTAACGAACACACGCACGTGTGGTCTATTATACGTGGATTGTTCGGCTCTTTTAATCTGTGTTTAACTGGGCCATGATTAAACTTAAACCTTTATAAAAGTATATTGTAAGGCCTTTTTATCTTGAGCCCATATAGAAACTATAAGTATTATCATAAGAAACAAGACTTGGTTCTTTGTTTTTTAGTCTTCACAAGACAATCAAGTATATGTGAGCCTTAACAAAGCCACGTAGCAATAACTTAACCTTTCAATTGTAAATCATTTGTTGTAGAATACAATACAAGAATCACAGAACCAAATCACACAAAGACTTAACTCAATACACTTCAACATGCCACTGCTTCTTCTTCCTTAGCTGAGTATGTTTCTCTTCCCAGCTTTCACCTCGCTCTTCAGCAACCTTTTTAAGTGTATCTTGAATCCCAGGCATCATTCCTTTTAGTCCACAAAAGTATATATGAGCTCCATTGTCCAGAAGTTTAAAGATTTCGTCGCTGTATTCTTCAATCTTATCTTGTACATACATTTTCCCTCCTTTATTGTTCTTCTCTTCTCTGCTCAATGCTTTGTCATACCTGAAATTATCTGGATAGTTCTTCAGGTAACTGGTGAACTCTTCATCATAGAGAAGACTGTCTGTGTTAGCTACACCGAGGAAGAGCCATGAGAGTCCATCAAACTTGAAATTAGGAACATTCTCCATAAACATACGCCGTAAGTATCCTCTGAATGGAGCAACTCCGGTTCCTGTAGCTATCATTATGTGAGTAGCTTTTGGGTCATCTTCAGGTAAAAGCATTACTTTTCCTGAAGGACCTGTAATGTCAACAATATCTAAACAGTTAAGACCAAATCAAAGAAACTGTTATATCATCTGTATAAACTTACCGGTGATTTTGACTTTATCGCCAGGTTTAGCATTGCATAAGAAGTTGCTACATACACCAGCTTTGGTTGGATCTTCTTTTCCAGTCTCTGGATCATAGTAAAGAGCTCGACGAACACAAAGACTAGCTGTTTTGCCATCAAAAGAATCACCATATCGTGTTGATGCAATCGAATAAAGGCGAACATTATGAGGTGCACCAGGTTTCTTAGGATTCTCACCCTACAAATCAAGAATAGAGTAAATGAAAACAGAAACGTTACCAAATCGAAAACACTTTGAGTGAATCACTTACAGGAGGAATCACACCATAGCTTTGTCCTTCCCAGTAAGGAACATTACCATCATGATCAATAACAATGTGACAAGTCTCACCAGGTGCTTGTGGACCAACAATTCTCTCAACCGAAACAATCGTAGCTGTGTAAGGCTCCTTAGGTCTATACAAGTTTAAAGGAGTTTCTTTAAGATCTTCAAGTTCTAGAGGAGTAACTGAGACTTTAGATCTGCTAGCTTGATGTAGTGACATACATATTGTAGATCGTTTATTCACACATAAGTTTCTAGATTTCGAATCTAGTCTCAGCAGAGGACCACTTGACTTCTCAGTAAAGCTTACACTTTGCACCTAAGAGATATAAATCGAAAGGTCAACGTCTACAATAAATCTTTTTAAATCTTTCCTTTTAATACTTGTCAAGACTGTAACTTTCAATACCAAATTGACTACAAGTCGACATCAGAAGTAAAGATGAAACTTTTTAGGCCTTGAAAGTTTGTATAGACCTAAGGAGCCTTACACAATTACCCATTAATTACCGATTGCTTGAGAGAATCTAGAAAGTTGGGTAATTGAGTAATCTCAGATTAGTTTAGCTCACCTTAATCATAGATCGGCTTGACCCATCAATTCCAGTTGGAAGTGCAACAGACATCTGAAATCAAAAACCAAAACTTTCACTAAATCCATAAATAAAATCTAAGCAATAATATAGCAAAACTGAAAACCTGAGATAAAGGAGTTGACAGAGCCATGGGAGTGGAGAGAAGAGACGAGATTCTCTCAAGCAATCGAGAAACAATAATGATTGAGGAACAAAAGAAACAGAGGATTGTTCTGGGTTTATAGTTATTCAAAAAAGGTGTTAAGAAGAAAGATCCTTTGAAGGCCCAGAAGAGTCACCCAACTGATCAGCGTATACTGTCTGCAATTACCTTTGTTTATATTTGGCCCAAACGATGTCGTTCTGTAGTATTCATATACTACACTGCAATTAATTTATTCCTCAAACGACGTCGAATGTATAAGTGTTCTTACACTGTCTGCAACTATCTTATTCGTCAAACGTCATCGTTAGTGGTCTGAGTCTTCTGACACTGTTTGCAATTACCTTATTTTTCAAACGACGTCGTTCTTATACTGTCAGCAATTACCTTAGTTTTATTTTCTGCAAACGACGTCGTTTCTTTTTAGTGTTCTTCCACAGTGGAGTCTTAAAACCCTAAATCTGCTCAAAACTCACCATTTTTCTGACGAAACGTTTGAAGAAATCAGAAGAATCTCAGGTCAAATCAAAAGCATGATTCGAGTTACGAGACCAAAGCCGATCATCGAATCACTGAGTTACTACCTTCTCCAGAGATGTTCCGCAAGCGGAACTCCTAAAGGAAAGGCTAAGCTGAAAACAGGTCAGCCATTGAAGCGTAACAAAGTCTCTACTAAGAAAGGCGGTGGCGGTGGTGGAGGACCTGCAGATGGAGATGAAGCGGTTAAAGGAAAAGGACGAATTTCAGATGAGAAACAAAAGCTCTACGAGCAATGCTTAAACGCTCCTTGTCCTGTTCGCTACTTAACACCCAAAGAGATCGAGAGAGAGGCACAACGTGAGAAGCTAGGTTTGATTAGTAAAGAGAAGCAACGAGATATAGAGATCCAGAAGAAAGGAGGAGCTGCTTCAATGGGAGTTACCGATGAACCGATCCGAATTGGGACGAACGGTTTAGATTACATTTCGTTAGGGATTTTTGAAGCTGATGAATTGCCTAAGTATAAGTTGACAAAAGAGGATGGAGAAAAATTGGCAAAGGAGTATAGTAAAGTGATGATGAGAGAACATAGAGAGCGTCGTGCAGCTGAAACTGCGCTATTGAATTTGAAGAAAGCTGCGATTGAAGCATTGCCTGAGAAGCTGAAGATAGCTGCATTAGAACCTGATTTGACTCCATTTCCGGCGAATAGAGGTATGGCTACTCTTACACCTCCTATTGAAGGATATCTAGACAAGGTTTTAGATGCAGCTAAGAAGAGTTCAAGTAAAGAGAAGTTGAGATGATTCGTTTTAAAAGGTTAGAGATTTTGTCATTTGCTTATCGTTTTCTCTTAATAACCAATAGAATGATTTAGGATTGAATCTCTAAGTCTTGTGTTTTGACTCTTTTGTAATCAAGGCTAAGCTGAATTGGTTAGTTTTGGAAGCATTGGCTTTTCTTGTGTTGACTCATTGCATGTATATGCTTGAATCTTATGTGTGGCTCTTTGGGTTGTTCTGTATCACCTTTTTATTGCAAGATCTGTTTTTGTTTAGTTGTTTATTCAATCCTGTTTGCATTTTTCTATTTGATTATGTAGCTTACGTATACTCAAGAGCTGATCTAATCTATGTTTTTTGTGCCTTTGGGTTCTTAACTTCTTATCAATTCTTTATGTTGTTTCCTAGTCACTTCTCTTTGTGGTTTCTTATGTTTGGCTGTGTTTACTGTTCAGGACTATTCTTATATGTGCATGAATGGTACATTCTACGAGCTTTTCTAATGATTTCTATGTGGTTTCTTATTCAGTTGAAGCCATGTTCAGAATGGAGCAAGGAGACCTGATTCATGTAGAAGTACCAAAAACTGAAACCTTGCGACCCTTTTCAGAAACATTCCAAGCTTTACTTTTAAGATTAGGTCTTTGGTTTGCTTGCAAACTTCACTTTAAGAAGCTATATTGTTGGATCTTGACAAATAATAATCAACTATTGATTTTGTTACTTTTTGATTAGATTTTTCAATTAGACCAAAAGGTGAAACAGATGCAAAACATATGACTTTTAGATTTTGATTAGTAGAAAGAAAAATATAGAATATTCATAAGAACAAACAATAATGAGAGCAAAAACTTCAATGTAGAAACTCATAATAATCCCTATAAGATTTAAACTTTGGCTTTTACCAACATTCTCAAAATTTTCAAGTAACAACAGTCTTTAATCCGCAATAAGATACTTATGACAGCCTTAAGGGATGTATTGCAACACCATTTTGCGCAGACTTTGAAGAACCCCATCTTCCAAATCGTGTTTCCTGCCATATCGATTTCACAAAATAGTTTTGAGATTAGCATTTACACACAGAGAAGTGTAAAAGAATAGGAAAAGAAGATAAAATAAGAGAGGAGGATCACATACTTGTCCAACACCAGCAATCAGAAATTTACCCGATTTTGCAAATGCCAAAGAGTTCACAAATCCAGTCTGTAAAGATCATAAGAGATTGGTAAGATTATTACATGGTTAGATTCAATACAAGTTTCTCAAATGCAGACAGCCAAAAAAACCATTACCAGCTCCAGATTCATCAAAAGAATAGAACTAGGGGAAAGAAAATTTACCAGTGGAAGTTCATACAAAGGTCGAATGGCGTTTGCACCAGTTTCAACAGCCCATAAACGCACAAAACCATTACCAGCTCCAGATGCAGCGAGATCACTACCTCTACAAACAGCAACTGAATTCACCCAAGAACTTGCTGAGCAAGAGTTAAAGTTCACAGGTACATGATCACCATTTTCTGTTAATAATAAAAAAACAGAATTATAATAATTCAAAGCATCTGAAGCTGCAACAAACAAAGTGTTTTGTAACTGTATACTGCAATGTTAAGATTCAAGAGCAATCGAGAAGGGATCGAGAGGAACTAAATTAAGTTTTACCTAAGATTCCATTGGAGGTAATTGCCTCAGTTATATCGTGATGTGCGTTCTTGGCGACAAACACTGGTTTCTTTTTTAACATACCCCAAAGAGCAACAGTTCCATTATCTGAACCAGACAGGTATTCATTATCACTGATGAAACAGCAACTCTCAAGAGACGATGCAGGAGCACGATAGACCCAACGACTAGTCTCAGGCACCTGTTATCATATAATAAGAGTTTAAAATACAGAATGACAAAAAGGAAACAATATGATGATGGCTCCCAATAGTGTTCACATGGAGGATAAAAAGCAACAAGTTACCTTATGATACAGCATGGTTCTATCTCTTCCAACCGAAAGAACACGCTCCTTACGTAACATATCAACTGCTAGAACTTCAGCCTGGTGTCCATAAATATCAGTTACAAAGGATTTATCTTCTGCATTCCAAACCTTAATATATCTATCAAATGAACCAGAATAGACTTCTGCAGTTCCATGTCTGAAACATATACAAGAAACAGTGTTCCGATGACCTGGAAAGGCCTGTAGACACACAATTGCATATGCTGAGAGTGAAAGCAAGAACGATGAAACAAATAGGAAACCACAAAACAAGAACCAGGTCAATCATTTACCTGGACATGCTCTCGGGTTCGAACATCCCATATATGAACATGACGATCAACTCCTCCAGTTGCCAAATAACGACCATCAGAGCTAACAGCTAAAGCATGAGTTTCTCTACTATGTTTTTTGTTTCGAGGCTCCCTCATTTTCATCCCATGAGACTTCAGAATTTCATCACTTGGCCATATGTATTTGTCACTTTTTCCAGAAGATACATCCCAATGCACAATAGTACCATCTTTTGAAGCTGAAAATCCTCTAGAATCATCATCAGATAGAGCTACAGATACAACAGATCGTCGGTGCTTCACAATAACACTAAACTCATCAGTACTTAGTGGCTCCTGAACCCTGAATCATGAAATAGAGTCTAATAAGTACTACAATAACCAAATCTAATTGACCTAATTAATGTAAACTATTGCTCACAATGAAATTAGTTCCCTAAAACACTGGATACACATAAAACCTAAATTACAAACTAGCTCAAAACTTTCTTCATTACCTGGATGCAATAACTCTTCGAACCCTACCACTATCCTCAAGCTGGTTCTGCATCAAACTCTTCCTAAGACCCTCATCGTCATCTTCTTCATCTTCATCATCATCTTCTTCATCACGCTCTTTTCGCCTAGCTTCCCTCTTTCTATTGAGAAACCCTTCAGCTAATCTCTTCCGTGTCTCTCCAGCCGTTTCTCCAGCAAACTCATCCTCTTCTTCCACTTCCTCAATTTTTTTCGAATCTTCATCTCCACCTAAAAATCCGTTCTCTTCCGCATCAGAGTCCACAGACTCGATATCGTCATCATCGTAACTGACTTTTCTCCGTTTCTTATTCTCTTCTTCGAAGAATGGATCCTTATCAATTGAACTCTTCTTACCGCCTCTCTTAAAGCCTCCTCCACCTTTGTTCTTCATTCTTCTCTCTCTATCTCTATTAGGGTTTAGCGTTATTGCACTTTCACTCGTCTAGGTTTAGCCCTCAGGGTTTAGTGGCGACGGAAGAAGCAATAAACGTTTTTGTTCATTTGGTTGGGTTGACCCACCCATCAATTAGCTAGTTTTTATTCACAACCCGGTTTGATCCGGCCCATTAGTTAGCTAGTTTTTCTTGAGCCCATTAATTATGTCGTTCTTGTGTAACAGAAACTTGGGCCTTTAATTACAAGCCGACAGCTAACCGGAAATGATTGAAGTATTTAATTTTAAATAGTATACCGAACCGGAACAGACATCGAATTGTTAATTTTATACCAAACCGGCGATTCTTTATCGAAGCGATGTGTCTTTCTCCTCCTTTGTTCGCCTCCTTCTTCGTCTCTCTCTTCATCGTTCCTCTCTCTTCATCGTTCCTCTCTTTTCTTACCAAATTACGGAAGCTTCTTCCTTGAGGCTATCGCGTAGACAGTGAAACTCACCGGGAAAAGGAAGAAGAAGATGAGCTCATGGAATTACGTGGTTACGGCTCACAAACCCACCAGTGTCACTCACTCCTGTGTTGGCAACTTCACCAGTCCTCAAGAGCTCAATCTCATTATTGCGTATGTAGTTTCTCTGCTTCTCCTTCTCATCAAAATTTTCTCTTTCGTTTCCATTTTATTGTATTGTTTTAGCTTTTGATTTGGGTTTAGGGTTTTCAATTAAGCTATTTGTCCACCACGACTCAATTTTCATAATTTTCCTCTCTTTACAAAACATAATCCTAGAGAGATGTTTCTATCGAGTTAATAAGGGGTTTGAGTATTGAGATTTTAGTCTCTCTTAGCTCTTTTTTTGTTGTGGATAATGTTTCTAAGGCTTGTTTTAGGTATGGCTATAACTGCTCTGAACTAAATTACATCTTAAAGAGGGTTCACTAATAAAGATCTCATTTTTTGTGATTAGATCCATTATATTGGTAGTTTAACACTAGTGTTGATCTGTTTGCAGGAAATGTACTCGAATTGAGATCCATTTGCTTACCCCACAGGGACTTCAGGTACTACTACATACATCTCAATTGTCTCCGGTTTATATGGATTATCATTTCATCAATAAGGAAAAGTTGTTATCTTGTTTTCATTTTCATTTATAAATTTTAAGTTCCTTGGACTTTAGAGTGTAAATTATACAACTTTGTTTCTGTGCTTTGTTTTGTTAGTAACATTAGACTCTGTTCGTGTTCCTATATTGCAGCCTATGTTGGATGTTCCTATATATGGAAGGATCGCTACTCTAGAATTGTTCCGACCCCATGTGAGTATATATCTCTTATTGTATTCTCTTATCATTGTCTTATTAGTAAGTTACAATGTTGATAGTATTGTCTACCATTTTTTTGCAGGGAGAAGCACAAGACTTTTTGTTCATTGCAACTGAGAGATACAAGTTCTGTGTTCTTCAGTGGGATGCCGAATCTTCTGAGCTTATTACAAGGTACAGTTACCAAAATTCAAATTTTCATGCATCCACTTGATGTTAACCAACCAGTTGTGTTATTATCTTTTAATTCATGACAACACTTGCCTGAATCTTATCATTTTTGGTTCTCACTTAGTTGTTACTCCTTACTGGTTATAAAAATAAGCAGTGTAACAGATGATCATTCTGTATGATTTTTTGACGTTTTTCAGAGCAATGGGGGATGTTTCTGATCGTATTGGCCGACCAACGGACAACGGTCAGGTATAAAATATGTCTTCTTGCACTGTGAATTTCAGAGTGTTTAAATTTTTACATTGAGAGATTGGTGGGCATGTAGCATACTTCTGATATGGCACTGGCTTTTGTAGATTGGGATAATTGATCCAGATTGTAGATTAATTGGACTCCATCTGTATGACGGGTTGTTCAAGGTATAATTTTCTTCTATGTGCCTGTTTACTGAATTATACCATGTTGCTTGAATTTCCACTTATCTGACTCTTTATACAATATATGATGATGCGTTCTGCTTGTTTTGTTCTTCTTTTAGGTTATTCCCTTTGATAATAAGGGACAGCTCAAGGAAGCTTTTAATATCAGGTACTGTCGCTATTTAAAAATTAAAACCAAGGTCATATTCGGTTATCACATTGCAATTTGGATTCTTTTCATGTTTTGTAAATCCTTAAATAGACTCAGCACTCAGCAGTCAGCACTATAGATTCTTTCCAATACGGGTACTCTGCGGACATTTTAAAACTAAATGATATATCAAATGTGGTGTCTAAATTTCAGGTTGGAGGAATTGCAGGTTCTGGATATCAAGTTTCTGTTTGGATGTGCAAAGCCTACAATTGCAGTACTTTATCAGGTATAGTAACATCTTTGGAAAACATTTTGTACATGTATTTAAATTTGTTTATTGAGGCATGTATACACCTTTTTGTTTATTTTAGAATCTTACCAGAGTTTACTGTAGAAAGAACTCTTTGGTGTTTAACTTTATCTCAATTTATTTGAGTGGTAGTTATTTAAACAGGTCTTTCTTTACTTCTAAATTTATTTTGCTGATGTCTTAGTTTTAAATAGTGCGCTAATAGCGCGCTATAGCCCATAGCGCACTGAAGCGCAAACGATTGGGCCATACACTATGATTGCGAGGCCCTATGCAATTAGCGTGCGCTACACTGCGCTATGTTTGAAGCGACTCTTGCGCGTAACGCGCGCTACACGCATTTAAGGCCCCAAAATAAAATAAATATTTTTAAATTAAATTTTTAATCATTTTTATGGTATCAATAAATATTTTCAATAATTTTAAATAGAAAACATTAATTACTTTTTGTTTGTTAAATAAAAAAGTTCTAAATATTTTTTTATTATAACCATTGATGATGAAGAGGAAAATGATTATGATTATCAGTATGGTGATAATATATTTTAAATTATCAATGATTTAAAAACTATTATATTTACTTTTATTTTTAATTTTCATAATGTGGATTTAATTTTTTAGTTTTGTTTTGTTTTGATGTTCTTGACACAATTAAAATATTTATAAGTTTTTGTTTTCGTATAATTTAACCTTATAATATATAATGTTTTCTATTTATTCTTGACCTTATATATCAAAATGGTTCACTAATACTTTAATATTTGAAACTATTTTCCAATGGGCCTCATATCGATGTAGCGCTGCGTTATATGGGCTGCGCGCATGGCTTGCAGCGCTATATGTGCTGCGCGCTATATGCGCTGCGCTATATGTGCTATAGCGCATGGCTTGCAGAGCTATATGCGCTATAGCGCATGGCTCAAACATTTGTGCTATGCTGCGCTTTGCGCTATTTAAAACTCAGGCTGATGTAATCTTATGCGCATGATGCAATCTAGAATTTTATTCGGTGGGACTAACTAATGTTTTGTTTCATAGGACAACAAAGATGCTCGTCATGTCAAAACATATGAAGTCTCATTAAAAGAAAAGGATTTTGTCGAGGGTCCATGGTCACAGAACAATCTCGACAATGGTGCTGACTTGCTGATTCCAGTACCTCCACCACTTTGTGGCGTCCTTATTATTGGTGAAGAAACCATTGTCTATTGCAGTGCTAATGCATTCAAAGCAATACCAATAAGACCTGTAAGTTCTTCAATGTATTCTCACCTGCTTTGTATTTTCATAGACAGTTTCTTGAGATTTCTGCGAGTACCCCTTTTTGTGTTCTTAGTTTGATGTGACCTTTAATTTGTGTGTCCAGTCCATCACTAAAGCATATGGAAGAGTTGATGTTGATGGCTCTAGGTATCTTCTTGGTGACCATGCTGGACTGATTCATCTGCTTGTTATAACACATGAAAAAGAAAAGTGAGTGTCATTGTGTCATTCCCTTACATCCTACCATGTTCTGAATAATTGAAAGCTCTACTGAATTTATTTATTTTGTGCCTATTCTGACTTTATTTGTGTCTGAAGGGTCACTGGCCTCAAAATTGAGCTTCTGGGTGAGACGTCTATTGCATCGAGTATATCATACCTTGACAATGCCGTTGTCTTTGTTGGCTCAAGCTATGGCGATTCTCAGGTGTGCTAATGATGATTTTGATCTCACGAGACAGTTTTTCTCAGTTTGTTCCTCTATAATTTAATTTGATGTGTTTTCAAGTTCTTTTTGCTGTGGCCAATTGTTCATTGGTAATTATCCTCTCAATATTAGACTTGGATTGTTCTTATTTGTTCACAGCCAAAAAATGTTAAAAGACAATTCCTTCATTTTCTCTGGTTAATAGGAAAAATAGAATCAACCATCTGAGTATTCCATTTTTGGTTTTCTGATTGCAGCTAGTAAAGCTAAATCTGCATCCAGATGCAAAAGGCTCCTATGTAGAAGTCTTGGAAAGGTATGTCAACTTGGGGCCTATTGTTGACTTTTGTGTAGTCGACCTCGAGAGACAGGGGCAAGGTCAGGTTGTAACTTGTTCTGGAGCATTTAAGGATGGTTCTCTCCGCATTGTTCGCAATGGAATAGGAATTAATGAACAGGTTTGATTTCTGAGGCGTAACTTAATGTCTTTTATGCACAATTTTTTTCATCTGGTTTCTATCTTAAGACTCCACTGTGTTACAGGCCTCTGTGGAACTTCAAGGTATCAAAGGAATGTGGTCATTGAAATCTTCAATTGATGAAGCCTTCGATACATTCCTTGTAGTTAGCTTTATCAGCGAAACTCGTATATTAGCCATGAATCTTGAGGATGAGCTGGAAGAAACAGAGATTGAAGGCTTCTTGTCTCAAGTGCAGACTTTGTTTTGCCATGATGCTGTGTACAATCAACTTGTACAGGTTAGTTTTTCTAGTGCTTAGGGTTTGAAAAGACAACCAATGTATTTGACAGCTGTTATAGCTTAGTTTCTTATCTGAAATAGTTCCCTGGAGTCTCCTCTTTATTAGTGAACATGATCTAACTCCCATCTGTTCTGGATCAGGTTACTTCAAATTATGTTAGGCTAGTCAGTTCTACAACCAGAGAATTGCGGGACGAGTGGCATGCCCCAACTGGATTCACTGTTAACGTTGCTACTGCAAATGCTAGCCAGGTTTGTATTTTCATTCTGGATTTGATTTAATATCCTTGTATGTAGCTGTGATAGTTAAAACACTTGTCATGCAACATACAACACATTTTGATATTGACATTTGTAACTTGACCTTTTAATTTGCTTGATAGGTTCTTTTGGCAACTGGAGGTGGGCATTTGGTTTATTTAGAAATTGGAGATGGGAAATTGATGGAAGTGAAACATGCCCTTTTGGAGTATGAGGTTTCCTGCCTTGATATAAACCCTATCGGCGATAATCCTAATTACAGTCAGCTAGCTTCGGTTGGGATGTGGACAGATATAAGTGTGAGAATCTTTTCGCTGCCAGAATTGACTCTTATTACAAAAGAGCAACTAGGAGGGGAGATCATTCCCCGGTCTGTTCTTCTTTGTGCATTTGAAGGGGTATGATTCCATTGGACCCACATAAGATAAGCTTAGAACCGAGTTACATTTCACGGCATAAATTAACATATGTTATGTTGCAGATATCTTACTTGCTTTGTGCTCTTGGAGATGGCCATCTTTTGAACTTCCGGTTGGATACAACTACTGGGCAATTGAAAGACAGAAAAAAAGTATCACTCGGGACTCAGCCTATAACTCTGCGTACATTTTCATCAAAAAGCGCCACACATGTCTTTGCTGCGTCAGATAGACCAACTGTAATCTATAGCAGCAACAAGAAGCTGTTATACAGCAATGTCAATCTTAAAGAAGTTAGTCATATGTGTCCTTTCAACTCTGCTGCCTTTCCCGACAGGTACACTAAACATTGTCTCTCTTTTTTTTCGCTTTTGGTTTCCAGTTCCTGATCAAAGTTATATGGCTGTGAAATCTGAATCTCTGTTCTCTTTTATGAGCAGTTTAGCGATTGCAAGGGAAGGTGAACTTACGATTGGCACCATTGATGATATACAGAAGCTTCACATACGCACTATTCCGCTTGGAGAACATGCTCGTCGAATCTGCCATCAGGAGCAGACACGTACATTTGGTATCTGCAGTTTGGGAAACCAGACAAATGCCGAAGAATCTGAAATGCATTTTGTTCGTATTTTAGACGACCAAAGTTTCGAGTTTATGTCAACTTACCCACTGGATTCCTTTGAATACGCTTGTTCCATTCTTAGCTGCTCATTCACTGATGATAAAAATGTCTATTACTGCGTTGGAACCGCATATGTTATCCCTGAGGAAAGTGAACCAACCAAGGTAACCTTTTAACTAAGAAACATCATCACTCTCAGATTAAATTTCCTTTATTTTTATCGGTCTTTGAATCTCGGTGTGAATATAGGGAAGGATATTAGTATTCATAGTTGAGGATAGGAGATTGCAGCTCATTGCAGAGAAAGAAACCAAAGGAGCGGTTTATTCTCTCAATGCCTTCAATGGAAAACTTCTTGCTGCTATTAATCAGAAGATTCAATTATACAAATGGATGCTTCGTGATGATGGCACTCGTGAACTGCAATCTGAATGCGGACATCACGGACACATTCTAGCTCTTTATGTACAAACTCGTGGAGACTTTATCATTGTTGGTGATCTCATGAAATCAATCTCCTTATTGATCTACAAGGTAATAAATTCTAGTTATGGTTTATAAACTTATATCTTCTTTGTTCTGTTGGTTGATTCTTTTGAATGTGTTTAAAGCACGAAGAAGGCGCAATTGAGGAGCGTGCTCGAGATTACAATGCGAATTGGATGTCAGCTGTTGAGATTCTTGATGATGATATTTACCTTGGTGCTGAAAACAATTTCAATCTATTAACAGTGAAAAAGAACAGTGAAGGAGCTACTGATGAAGAACGAGGAAGGTTAGAAGTAGTTGGAGAGTATCATCTTGGTGAATTTGTTAACAGATTCCGCCATGGATCTTTAGTAATGAGACTACCTGACTCAGAGATAGGTCAGATCCCTACTGTTATCTTTGGTACAGTGAATGGAGTGATTGGAGTTATAGCTTCACTTCCTCAAGAACAGTATGTTTTCTTGGAGAAATTACAGTCAAGTTTGAGGAAAGTGATTAAAGGTGTTGGTGGATTAAGCCATGAACAATGGAGATCGTTTAATAATGAGAAAAGAACTGTGGAAGCTAGGAATTTCTTGGATGGTGATTTGATTGAATCGTTTCTGGATTTGAGTAGGAATAAGATGGAAGATATATCTAAATCTATGAATGTTCAAGTTGAAGAGTTGTGTAAGAGAGTTGAAGAGCTCACTAGGCTTCACTGAGCTGCAATCAACTCACTGAGCTTCATAAGAATTATTACCAATGCCTTTGTTTTATTTATTTATTTTATGTTAAAAACGACTTATGTCTTGTCTTTGTAATAACTTCGTGTTGGTTTAAGTATTGTCTTCTAAACCGGAATATGTTTTTGCTTATATAAAGATTTTAATACTTCTTGGTTTGGTTAATTTAATTTACTTTTTTACGAAATTATTATTTATTTGCTAATTCTTTGCTTGTAAATGTCTCTTTCTCAACTTTTTCATGTCTTACACAAAAAAAAGGTAATATTCCTATATTAATTTTCTAAAACCAAATCTCATGCGATTATTTTATTTTGTTTTAAAACAATAAAGATAAACATTTTACTTATGTTGAAGGCACCTTTGATTCCTTGTGAAATCTAGATTCTTATGTTCTCATTTAATTTGGTTCTCTTGTTCATATTTAAAGAGTTATGCACTATATAATATAAAGTTTCTTCTTATGGTGGTGTGATGATCTAGAATCTTTATTCTCATCATTTGTTATTTGAAACATCTAAAAATGAGAACTCAGTTTTGGATTTTTCTAATTTTTCTGGTTCAACTAAACATATTCTCCAAAGGTAAATCATTTTAGTTCACTTCTTTATTTATTGAATAACATAAAGAATTATTGATCTCTCCGTATGTAGAATGTATAGCTGCAAGACCAGTGGTGACGATCAGGCCAGAGTCACTGATAGGACCACAAGGGAACACGACGTTCTTGGACGGAACATTATGGTGTGTGGCTCGACCAGCTGCGTCTCAAGCTGAGTTACAAAGAGCTCTTGATTGGGCATGTGGGATTGGGAGAGTGGATTGCTCAGTCATTGAGAGACATGGTGATTGTTATGAACCGGACACTATCGTTTCGCATGCATCTTTTGCGTTTAATGCTTATTACCAAACCAATGGGAACAATCGTATAGCTTGTTACTTTGGGGGAACAGCAATACTCACTAAAATTAACCCTAGTAAGTACTTGCACTACATTAAAATTTGTTATCATTAAAAACCTATATTTTAATACATCACTTAATCTATGTATACATTTTGCAAAAAATAATAAAAATGAGATATAAATATTTTTCTCTACTAAGATATAGAACTAGTTCTCTACGAATTTGTTTTAAAATATATATATATTTATTGTATATGGTAACAAAAATGAAGATAAGTGTTTTTATTTAACGTTGCTTGCAGGCTACGGAAAATGCTCCTATGATGTATCCAAGTAAGAGCCCTAAAAATTTTCTATTATTTTCTCCGTTTGCAAAAATGTATAATATATAGTGTTTCTTTGTTCATTCAGATCCGAAGTCTCTGCCGCAAGATCTCAATCAGCGTATAAACAACGGTGGCTACAACTAATATACGTAGGAGTTTTATTATTCTTCTGTTGTTTGAGCTAACATCTTTGTCTGAAAAAAATCAAGTCATCGTAAGATCAGTTGTGTCGAAATCTTTTTCCATAAGCAAAGTTTGCAAAGATTTTGGTATAATAGCAATTAAGCTTTGTTTTTTTGTTCTTGGCTTTGTTCATAGGTTTAGAATCTTTAAGCCTTATAAACTTTCCTTATGTCCGAAGAAAAAAAAAAACATTTTTCATTTTCAATATCATATACATTAATAAATATAATCATTTTTTTCAAGCCCTAGATGGGCTTATAAGGCCCATTCATACACGGCCTACAAAACAATATGATCCAGTAAACAAAACCTTTATACGCCGAATAAACAACACTTCATCGTCTTCAGACCAAAAAAACCCTAAAACCTCTCGTAAACGCCGGCGGAAGAAATTTATATAATTTACAATAAATTAGGTCATGGCGATGAAGGAAGAAGAAGTAAACCGATGCCAGATACAGAATTGGTATCCAAAATTCAAATCCTTAACCATCAAAACCAAATTTCACCAACTTCCAGAGTCATTCATCAACTATCTCACCGACGATTCTGGTCCATTTCTTCTCCCTGACTCCGTAACAAACGAAGACGCAATGCCTAATAGAGTCCACAATTTCGAAGAAGAAGATGACTTTCAAGTCTCCGAAGGTTCAGATAACGAAGCAGATCCACCATTAAAGGTCCCTTCATTTCCACAACTAGAAATCGAGATTAAGGAATCAATTGAAACCCTAGGTGGCACAATTTTCCCAAAGCTGAATTGGAGTTCACCAAAAGATGCAGCTTGGATTAGTCCATCACAGAATCTTAGTTGTACATGTTTCAATGAAATTGCTCTTTTGTTTCGTTCCTCAGATTCATTAATCGATGACTTATGCAACGCTTATGATTCATGTATTGATAAAATCTCTTCAAGACCTCAAAGTTTCTTCCTTGCTTTGAGAAAATGGTATCCTAGTTTAAAGCCTGAGATGGAATTTAGATGCTTTGTGAAATCAAACGAGCTTATTGGGATTTGCCAACGTGAGGTAACAACATTTTACCCTGTTCTTGTTAATGAGAAGGATTTGCTTAAAGGGTTGATAGAAGAGTTCTTTGAAGATAACATTAGGTTGGAGTTTGAATCAGAGAAGTATACATTTGATGTTTATGTTACTAAAGAGAGAAGGGTTAAGCTAATAGATTTTAATACTTGGTGTGGTTCTACTTTACCATTGATGTATACATGGGAAGAACTTGAGGAGGAGATTGATAGAGAATGTAATGAATTGGAATTGAGGATTGTTGAAAGTCGTCGTAGTGTTCGTCCTGGTTTAAAGACAGCTGTTCCTTATGATTATCTTGATGTGAGTTCTGGTAGTGGTTGGGAGCAGGTTTGTAAGAAAGCAGAAGAAGAGTTTCAGGAGGATTAGATTCTCATGTTGGAGCTTTGATGGTATCTGTGTGTATCTTTCTTTATAAGATTATTATCTATTTTTAGACTATTTTTGTCTTTGTATTTGCAAAGAATTGTTCTCAACTTCTGATTGGTATTTTCATTATCAAATTTGTGGACCGGTATCGAATTTAGGATTCTAGTACTCAATAGAATAATTTTATCGGGTTTGGATTCGGATTTGGGTACGAATAGGTTTCAGATAAAGAAATATTAAAAAGAAAATAGTTAAATTTAAAAAAATTTAACTAAAATTTTTAAAATAATTTAATTATTTATATATATAAAACTAGATTTTGGGTTTTAACTGAGATGTTCGGATTCGGTTATGGATTTTTGGATACAAGAGTTTAGCATCCAATAGAATAATTTTCGAATCCTAATAATGTTTTTAGATAGGGTTCAGATCATATATTTTGGAGTAGGTTCTCAAACTCATTTGAGATTCTGATTAGCTCTGCACATTCAAACTGAACCGAAGCATTAAAAAATTTGAAACCGAACCGAACTCAAACCGATCTTTTAACAGAGGAACCAAACCGACCGAAGAACCAAAATAAGTACCTAAATGCCCAGTGCTAATTGTGAATGTTGAGATAAAACGAGAAAATAAGGTCTTTAAATGATGAAGAACATTTGAGATTCTGAGGTTGTCTATGTTCTTTGTATAACACACCCAAAGCCAATCTCTTTTAAACCTTGCTAGTAAGGTTGATCTTGTCTTTGTTTGGGATCTACAGAAAGTGAATAACTTTTTCTTAATTTGCACCATTAATTCTCATCTCAAGATAGTTAGGTTGGTTGTACCTTTGGTACTCTTTTAAGCTTCATTAAAATTCTGGGTTTTTTTTTGGGTTCGTACTCAAATTAGGTTTAAATTTCAATTCTTTCGAGGTTTTTCTCAGCTATTCTCAAAAGGGGAAGTAATAAACGATGCTCGGGCATAGGATCTTAAGATTTGGGTCTACCATTGTTAAACAGCTCTCAAGAGGTATTTATTATATCACTGCTTTAAATCAATGCTCTATAAAAACGTTTGCTTATTATTGATTTTAACCAAGGTTCTATTGATTTTGTTGCTTTTATATGTTTTGGTAGATGGATATTTATCAACATATGAGACAAGGAATCTACAACGTTCTTATGGCCAATACTTGTCATCATCTTCGGTTAATCTGAGCTTGTTTTCGATTTTTTTACATTCCATTTACTACATAATTTTGTGTTAGTTCTTCATGTATCGACTCTGATTCAAATAGAGTTCTTTGTTAGAGATCATCACTCTGTAATCTTCCTAGGTTGAAACCTGTCCATAATGAGTTTTGTCATGAAAATGATTGCAGAAGAATGAAAATACAGCTTATCAAATGATTTTAATGTAGATTTTGGTAGCTGTGAAATAAGGTGGTGTATGAATGGTTCTTATATGTTTGAACTAAGAAGAAAAAATCTCGGTTTTGTCATTCATAGGTTCTGTTTTATTTTCCACATTGATGGTTAAATCTTTCTCGTTTCATCTTTTCAATAGGCAGTGGTACGAAGGCAAGGTATGACTTCTCAGGAAGCCTGGTTCTTGAAGAGCCATAAGTTTTGTACTTCTTCCACAACTTCCTCTGAGAATGGTGATGAAGAAACCAAGAAGTAAGTTTAAGAGTTGTCCAGGAAATACAAAACTATATCATAGTTTATCGAAAATTTTGTTTTTTTTCAGGATAACCATTATCTTTGTTGATAAGGATGGAGAAGAAATTCCTGTTAAAGTACCAATTGGAATGTCAGTTCTTGAAGCTGCTCATGAAAACGATATCGACCTCGAAGGCACATAAACTTCTCTTCTATTTTCTTCTGGTAGCTTAGATGTGATCTAAATGAGAATTCATGGATTGCTTTTGCTTTAATCTCCAGGGGCTTGTGAAGCTTCTCTTGCATGTTCAACTTGTCATGTGATCGTAATGGTAAACATACTCCACTATCAATAGATCTCTTTGCTTTCCTTGAAACTAACTAAAACTGTGTTTTGCAGGATACTGAATACTATAATAAACTTGAAGAACCAACAGATGAAGAGAATGATATGCTTGATCTTGCTTTCGGACTCACAGAAACGTAATGTTCTCTATAAACTCAAATGTTAGAAACTAAAGTGTATAATCTGTAAACATAATGTTTCAGGTCACGACTTGGATGCCAAGTCATTGCAAGACCAGAACTAGATGGTGTTCGTTTGGCTATACCTTCAGCCTCAAGGAACTTTGCAGTTGATGGATTTGTGCCAAAACCTCATTAATATTGTCATTGTTTGATTCTATCTGAGGCATTAAGGATCAAAGAGACTATTCATGTTTCTATGATTGCTGACTGAGAGGAAACAGTTTTGATCTTTGTGTTTCAAACAAAACAAGCTTTAAGCAATTTATTGTAATAACCACAAAGGAAGAAGATCCATTGAAACTACAAGCATGCTTAAAGGTCCCATAACACAAAACTCCATTGAAACTACAAGCATGCTTAAAACAAGTTTGAAAAGAATTCACTGTCTAGAGAAGCAGATCATCGTAATAATCAAACTGGTCAAAGTCAGAATTATCACTACCATCTGAAAAATCATAGTAATCATCACCATACTCACCATCTGACATTAGATCAATATCAGAGAAACCATAAGGGTAATCATCATCTGATGAACCCATATCAATAAGCGTAGCATCATATGGGTAATCAACAGTAGAGTCATGAGGTCGTTTAACAACTTTGATCCTCTCATAACACCGCTTCTCCAGATCACCAACAAGTTGAACATTAAAACACTGACGTAAATCAAGATGTTCTAACTTTGTACAATTGTCAAGAAGAGCGTTCAATCCAATGTCTGATAATCCATTCCCGAAAAGCTGGAGATGACGAAGACTAGGCATAGTTTCAGCAATTGCTAGTGCATCATCGTTAGTTTCATTTATAGGGTTCATGTAACCTGAACAGTTTAGCTTCAATGTCTTGAGATTAGGACAAGAGTTGCCTAACACTTTTAGAGACTCTCCTGACAATGAGGAGTATGAAAGCTCGATGTCTTCAAGTAATGGAAGTTTAACAACTGCTTCTATAAATCCTTCATCTGATATTGGATAACACATTGCAAGTTTAAGCCTTCTCAGATTCTTTGAACTGCAAAATCGTAAGTAGTGTACAAGTTATAAACATAATCAAAAACACACAATCTTAGAATCAAGCTGAGCCCTGAAAAAATTACAATACTTCATTAACAAATCCACAGGCTCAAGATTGATCCAAACACAAATCATAAGCTAAACCCTAGAATTAACAACAACGATTGAAATTGAAATCAACCTATCCGTTCTCTAAACAAATTGAAGAAACCCTAAATTAGTTTAATTTTGAGTCAGAGGAAGAGAGAAACATAACCTATCAGCGATGTAACTGAGAAGCTCATCAGTACCGAAGTACCAAAGATCAATCTCAACCAAACCACCTTGGCTACGATCAACTGCATGACGACACATGATCTCCAGGTCGTAATTCATGTCTCCTAAGTCTCCGAGATTTTTCATATCAATTTTACGCCACATCGATGGGTCTTTACAAACACTACGCCACGATCTACAAACTTTTTGAGCATTTTCAAGTATTTCAATCGCGCCAAGCCGTTGCAGGATCGATGATGTTAGTTCCGGTGGAAGCTCTGCCCAGTTTCTATATTCTCCAACCTCCTCCATCGTCGGAGAAGAAGAAGAAGATAACGTCGACAGAGACGAAGAAGCCATTTTAAAGGATCAAAATGGTAAAAAATCCAAGTGAAGACAGACGTTTTCGTACCTGTCTCTATTTTTTTACATTTAGGTCATAATCGTCATTATTGCGAAATTAATTTGGGCCAAGACTATTTTAAGATTAGGCCTAGGCCTACAATATTTATCACATCTTTGATCGCTCGCTTTAAGCCCATGTTGGTTAGTATGTTCCCAAAAAGCTGGAGGTGGCTTATAGTTCGGGAATGCGTTCTTCAATTGAAAGAGCTTCATCATTATTGAACTCATCATCGCTAAAATTGGGTTTAGGGCAGTGTTTTGAGATCCG
>KE156739.1:26434-46177 GCA_000411055.1 Leavenworthia alabamica
TTCTGTAATTACAACACAGGCCTGCAACTTTCAGAGACTCTGCTGAGAATGAGCATTGTGAAATCAATAATAAAAGAAGAAACATTACGATTTTATGAACAATGTGTTGTTTAAATTGAGACCATTGGTAAGCAATGCATACATTGGTGAGCAAAAGAATCTGAAATTAACTATATTAAGCTAACAAATCTTCCCTGAAACCATCAAAACATGCTTGCATAACAGCCCTAGCTGCAACATGTGCAATCATACCACAGGTTTTGAGTGTTAGAACATTGCTTCTCAACATCACTGACAAGATTAATGTTTAAACACTTGTGTAACTTAAGGTGTTCTAAGTGTGAACAACCAGCAAGAATGGCGTCCAAGCCCGTGTTAGTTAGTCTATTACCAAAAAGCACTAGGTTGCGTAGTTGAGGCATGTTTTCTGCAATAGCTAGAGCTTCATCATTATTAAACTCAAGAGCATTAAAATTGTGATCAGGGTTACAGCTTAGCTTCAATGTCTTCAGATTTGGACAAGATTGGCCTGCAACTCTCAGAGACTCTCCTGATAATGAGCAATGTAAAACCTCAAGGTCTTCAAGTAATGGAAGTTTCACAATTGCTTCGATGAATCCTTCGTCTGTTATATGATAACACATTACAAGTCTAAGGCTTCTCAGATTACTCGACCTGCAAAATAGTTGCTTAAAAAGTTAAAACCTAGAACAATAAAGATACAATAGATCTCTTCATAACCTAAACCCTAGAATTCAGCAAATATCAAAATATTTCTTGAAGAAAACCAAAATTGGATTGATTTAGGGATATAGAAACGAAACCTATCAGCGATGTAATTGAGAAGATCATCAGAACCAAATTGCCAAATTTCAATCTCAACCAAGCCGCCCAGGCTACGATCAATAGCGTGACGACACATGCTTACGTAATCGTAATTACAGATTGGGAGGTTTCTTATCTCGATTTTGCACCACATGGAAGGGTCTTTACAAACGCGTCGCCATGATCTGCATACTCTCTGAGCACTCGCCAATATATCAATAGCGCCAAGCCGGTTTAGGATCGATGAAATCAACTCGGGCGGAAGCTCTGCCCAGTTTTTAGATTTCCTGACTTCCATCGTCGGAGGTAACAACGAAGGAGACGCAGAATCCATTCTGAAGAACGTCAATCAAAGTTTCTGAAACTTTTAAAGGGTCTTCAATAGAGATTATAGAGTACATATATATATATAGATGAACATAATATGGGCCTACTTAATAAGGACGTAATGGGTCCAGATTTACATAATTTGGGCCCTTAACAAATTACATATTTAGGAACATAATATGGGCCTACTTATTCTGGACGTAAAGGGTCCAGATTATATATTTACATAATTTGGGCCTAAACCCTACAAACTTAACGTTAAAACACCGATGTCAATCAAGGTGTCACATGTGATAAATGTTGTCAAAAATGGCGTTTAGATCAATGTCTGTTTCTAAGAAACTTAAGGTGAATTTTAAGTTTGAGTCAAAAGTAGGGAGAGACACACCATTCATTATCTAGTAGTGCGTGTTTTGTTTTCTATAGAAAGCAAATTTTTCTTAAAAGTTCCAAAGTAAAGAACAAAAAAAAACATTCATAAAGTCAACAAAAGTCTTAAACTACTAACAAATATGAAAGAGGATAAGAATTTGATAAGACCATTAATGAAAACATTCTTCTGACCAGCTCAGAAACACAAGCAACTTGATAGTTCCTAGTAATAGTCACTGCCGTCATCGCCATACCCGATTTCAAATTTTGTATCAGCAGTTGACTCATCGGGACATCTCAATTCTTTGATCCTCTCAAAACATTTCTTCTTGAGATCCCCAACAAGGTTAACATTAAAACACTCGCGTAAATCAAGGTGTTCCAAGTGAAAACAACCATCAAGAATGACCTTCAAGCCCTTATTAGTTAGTCCATTTCCTAAAAGCTGGAGGTAACGTAGTTGAGGCATACTTCCTGCAATTGCTATAGCATTACTATCAAGATCATTACGTAAAAACACAATGTCAGGGTTGCAGTTTAGTTTCAATGTCTTCAGATTTGGACAAGACTGGCCTATTGCTTTCAGAGAGTCTCCTGAAAATGGACAGTATGAAACTTCGAGTTCTTCAAGCAATGGAAGTTTCTTAACTGCTTTAGCAACTCCATCATCTGTTATTGGAAAGCATCGTACAAGTCTAAGGCTTTGAAGATTACTTGAACTGCAAACAATCGTAAACAATAGTTTAAAAACTTAACCTAAAACGTGCGTTAAAATTCACAGAGAGAGTTGAGAGAGTGAGATAGAACCTATCAGCGATGTACTTGATGAGCTTATCAGTCCCATAATACCAAATCTCGATCTCAGCCAAACCTCCCTGGCTACGATCTACTGCGTGACGACACATCAACTCGAGGTTGTACTTAAAGCTTGCTATGTCATTGCGGTTTTCAATGTCAATCTTTCGCCACATGGAAGGGTTTTTACAGACACGACGCCAGGATCTGCACACTTTCTGAGCGTTTTCTAGTATCTCAATCGTTCCAAGCCGGAGTAGGATTGAAGAAGTTATCTCCGGGGGAAGCTCCGCCCAGGTTCTCGGTTTTTCTTCATTCATCAACGAAGACATGGAGAAATGGACAATAGAGAAGAAAATGAAACCGTTTTTAGGGTTAAAAGTTAAAACGTTCAAACCTAAAGAGTCTAAACGACAAGAGTCAAATCTCTGTATACTACACAATTCGTGCCATGTCTACTTAGGCCCAATACATTAAAAACGTATTGGGCCTATATTTATAATAATAATCTTATTTGATATATGAAGACTCAACAAAGCCCATTTACACAGTAACGCGAGTTATAACCACGCGCTAGTTGCCACTGAATTGGATAACACCAGCAAACACAACCTGTGATTCGATATCTACTCATGTTGCCAACTAATAAATGGTTATTGGGCCTAGTTGGGCCATACTTTCTGTAATGTTCCCGTAGTATTATATAATTTTTGCCAAGTATATAAGGCCCAATACTTGTATAAATAACTTTTGACTTTTTATAGTTTATGACTTGTTCGAGAGACATGTTAAATCTGTTCTTCTCAGAAACTTGACAAAGGAAAAGAGATGGACACATGTAAACTGAAACTACGGACATGAACAAGTTCATTACCACTCGTTACTGTTATAGTCAACTGTAGTATTCAAAAATGATCCAAACGCCATAATAAGCGTTTGATATGTCAGAACGATAGTTGCCATCACCTATACACGTATAAACTGCGACCGAACCATATAAGTACATGATACATCTTCTTCTGATTCTTAATCATCATCGGAAAAAGTGAAATCATCATCTGATGAACCAAGGACAGACTCATCAGGACGTCTCAAATCTCTAATCCTCTCAGAGCAACGCTTCTCAAGTTCCCCAACAAAGACAATGTTAGAGCAGCAACGTAAATCAAGATGTTCCAAGTGATGACACTTATCAAGAATAGCGTTTAAACCTAAGTTGGTTAGTCTATTGCCATAAAGCTCAAGGTGGGTTAGTTGAGGCATGGTTTCAGCAATTGCTAAAGCATCATCATCACATACAATGTATTTGCTGAAAGAAGTGCGGTTTAGCTTCAATGTCTTTAGTAATGGCAAGATTGACCAATAGCTTTTATGTTAATTTGTGGATAACAGTGAGAAATCTCAAGGTCTTCAAGGAATGAGAGTTTCATTACTGCATTCACAAATCCCTTGCATGTTAGTGGATAGCACATAGCAAGTTTAAGACGTCTTAGATTACTTGAACTACAAAACAAAATTCAAAATTGTTATTAAAAAGTCAACATTGACCGTATGACTCTTATAAAATAATGCAAAAAACAACAACAAGGAATAATGTGTTATAAGACAAGCTTTTTAATAATGTCTTATACTAACAAATATGATAATTTATAGATATCATATATAAATAAGCGCGTTCACACTAGTCACCAGACAGGACAAATGTAACACGTTCGACTAAATAAATTCTACGTAATAAAAACATATATTATAAACTATTATGATGATATGAAGTTTTTTTAACCTGGATTTGTTCACTTTTCTAAATCTTTCACAAATCTAAGATTTTTCTTCATATATCTGTTAAAATTTATATTTTAAAATTTTTGATGTTTTTTCGGTTTCTCTTCCGGCGATCTTGCCGATCTTATGTTGATGTTCCTCTGATAATTAGAGGTTCTATCGTTATTTCTTCTGGCTTAATACCGGTTAAATGTCCGACGAGATGTCGGCAACAGTTTTAAAAGCTCCGGAATCAAATCTGAATATATTCTTATAACTGGCTTTCTTTGGCTATAGATTCTGATGTAAAATATCAACCTCTTCTTCCATGGAAGGTTGTGGTGAGAGGTGTTCAGAAATCGATTAGTCAACGAAAGAGATTTTTCGGTGAATCATGAAGAAGAAGAAATCTTAATCAGATTCAAGAAAAATAGAGCGCAAAGGTTCAACAGCGTGCGACAGTTGCTAATCTGGAGTACTAGCTGACGGCGGTAACTCTACAGACCGGTTTGAATGTTCGTGCAACCGGCGGTGGATGATTCTCGTTACAGGCAACGTGGCAGCAACTTGAAAGCATGAGTAACACATGTCCCAGACGTCGCCAGCATGTGACCATGATAGAGATATTGGGTTGGGCCAATAGTCCATACGGTTATGTACTGAATTGTTCTGTTGAACTTTTGTAATTGTATTGGGTTTATAATAATAAAACAACTGTTGCAGACCAAAAAAAAAGCTATTATGATGATACTCTGTGAGTGATATAACCTTTCGGCGATGTAGGATAAGAGAGTGTCAGTGGCAAACTGATCCAAGTTGATTTTGACCAAACTTCCCTCGCTGAGATCAATGGCGTGACGACACATCTTACGGAAGTCGTAAATATTGGGCTCAATGTTAATATTGGATTTTATTTATATACATATTCTAATTTAGGGTTAACCGTCTTGATTACTATGTATAAATATTGATGTACAGACGTTAGGATTGAATAACACAAAACACATATTCTCTAAATTTACATGGTATCAGAGCAGTTTTTCTGAAACCTAATTTTTTGTTCAACCATTCTTTGATTAAGATGGCTGTTGAAGCTTCTACACATCGTGGTGACAGAACTCACACCCTACTCTTTATTCTCCTCAGACAATCCAGGAGCAATGATTGTCTCAGTGTTGCTAACAGGAGAAAATTATAACGAGTGGGCATCAGAAATGGTAAATGATCTTCGAGCGAAAAAGAAGATAAGTTTTGTTGACGGGTCATTGAAGCAACCTGCGACTGATAGTGCAGACTTTGAATCATGGATCTTAGTTACATATATGGTTGTTGGCGGGCTGCGAACCTCCATCACACCGCGAGTTCGTTCCACAGTTTCTTTTCTTAGCAATGCATATGATTTATGAGAGAATTTGAAGAAACGTTTCTCTGTTGGCAATAAGGTGAGGATACATCATCTTCGCACTCAGTTAGCCTCATGTCGCCAAGATAGACAGTATGTTATTGATTACTATGGACGTTTAACTGCAATGTGGGATGAATTGTACACATATAAGCCTATATTGGTTTGTTCTTGTGATGCTAGTGTATGTTTTGCGCAAGAAAGAGAAGAAGAAAAGTTACATCAGTTCGTCATGGGGTTGGATAAATCACGTTTTGGCAACATCATTGCTTCTCTCATTGATGCTGATCCTTCTCCTGATATCGCAACGGCTTATGCGAGGGTTATCAGAGAAGAACAGTGACTTGTTCCTCTAACTAAAGATCATCATGATGTGGTTGGCTTCGCTATTCGTCGTGATCATGTTTCTAGTCTGGTTTCACGTCAAGATCTTTTAGTTTCAACTGGAACAAACCATAACAGAGACCGTACTAACACTCTCTGCTCCCACTGTGGAAAATCTGGGCACGAAAAGAATTTTTGTTGGCAATTCCATGGCTATCCTTATTGATGGACTGAACGTAGTGCTCGGAATGGAGGAAGAGGAACAAATCGTGGTGGTCATGGACAGCAACAACTCACGTCTTCTGGTCAGGGCTGTGGATTTGCGCATGCTGCTCTTGCAACAAGCTTTCATGACTCTTGTTTTCCAGAATTAACAGCAGAACAATGGAAAACGATTGGTTTGATGGTGCAAGAGAAAATACGTGTTAGTGATCATTCTTCACTGCCTTCGAAATTGTCTGGTAAGATTTTTGGTGATATTATCATTGACACAGGAGCATCCTATCATATGACTGGCAATATTTCTATGCTTTGCGACATAAAGATTAAAATGCATTGTTTTATTGGGTTTGCCGATGGAAGCAAAACTATTTCAACAAGCATGGATGTATTCTCTATTACAAATTCGGTTAAGCTTTACAATGTTCTATACGTACCCAATCTCAACTGCTCATTTATCTCTGTCTCAAAACTGTTAAAATTTTGTTTTATTTATTGACACTATGTGTCTTTTATAGGACCGTTTTTCGAAGACCCTGATTAGAGCCGGAGAAGAACGTGATGTAGTGTATTATCTTTTGGATGCGGCAACGGTGCATGCACACAAAGTGGATGCAAGTTCTGATAAAGACTTGTGGCATAAACGTTTAGGTCATCCGTCGTTTTCAGTTCTTTCAGCTCTACATTTCTCTTCTTCTTTGAAATCTTCTAGTTCAAGTCATTGTGATGTGTGCTTTCGAGCCAACAAACACGGGAAATTTTTCCAGACAGAATTAATAAAACAAAGGATTGTTTTGATTTAATCCATGTTGATGTTTGGAGCCCGTATCGAGCTCGGTCTACTTATGGTGCAATTTATTTTTAACGATTGTCGATGATTTTTTACCCTCAGTTTAGATACATCTATTACTAGAAAAGTTTAAAATTCGTCAAATATTGAAGAATTTGTGTGCTTACACAGAGAAACAATTTGGCAAAGTGGTTAAGATGGTTCGTAGCAACAATGGCTTAGAGTTTATGTGTCTCTCTGATTATTTTTTAGAAAATGGGATAATCCACCAAACCTCTTGTGTCGGGACACCACAACAAAATTGTCGCGTTGAACGAAAGCACCGTCACATCTTAAATGTTGCGAGATCTTTGTTATTTCAAGCACACCTTCCGGTTAAGTTTTGGGGTGAATCCATTCTTACAGCTGCACATCTCATCAATCAGACACCTACACATATTCATAGTGGTCGTACACCTTACGAAATTCTGTTTGGTACTCCGCCAAACTTTGATGACCTACGTATATTTGGGTCTTCTTGCTACACACACTTCCGCTCACGTGATAAATATAAGTTTAGTCCGCGTAGTCGTCATTGTATTTTTGTTGGATACCCATTTGGTAAGAAAGGCTGGTCTGTTTACGATATCGACGCAGACGAATTCTTGGTCTCTCGAGATGTAATTTTTCAGGAAGATGTTTTCCCTTATGAATCGTTACAAGATTCTATCATTCCATGTACCAGTGAACCAACTCACACTGATTATTATGACGATGAAGATTGGATTATCAGACCTGGTTCCTTTGATAGGGGGAGTGGTTCAACTGTTGACATTCTTGGACACTCAAGTACTCAGTCGTCTGCGAATAATGGTGATCTTGTTTTGGACAATAACATCACTTCATCTCCATCGCTTAGTGGAAACAACAATGATTTTGTTACTGAACAGAGCAATATTTCTCCATCTTCAACTCATTATGCTCCTAACTCACTGAAACATGTTACTTCTTCTGCTAATGTTGTGGCACTCGACATTGCACCAAATCCATACCAAGCTATACGACGTAGCACACGACAATCTGTACCTAATACCCGACTTCAGGATTATGTTACATACTACACAAGCAAAGATAATACACTCCCTGCTCAATACGTTCTCCCGTCTTCTCCATCAGAATCCTCGATCACAGTCACCTCGCTAGGTAACTCACCTTATCCTCTACATCACTATATTTCTGATGAATTGTTTTCCTCTGGTCATCAAGCATTCTTAGCCGCCATTCTCGCGGGATATGAACCACGTGGATATAAAGAAGCTATGAAAGATGAGGTTTGGAACAATGCAATGACATTGGAAGTGGATGCTCTAGAAGAGAGTGGTACTTGGAGTACTACTAATTTGCCTCCAGGTAAAGAGGCTCTGGGAAATGAGTAGTTTTTAAAATAAAATATAACGATGATGGCACGATTGAATAACATAAAGCCAGACTAGTGGTCCTTGGAAATTATCAGATTGTCGGGGAAGATTATGATTAGACTTTTGCTCTTGTTGCTAAGATGTCTACAGTCCGCAGTCTACTTAGTATCGTCGCTGCCAAAAATTGGGAAGTTTATCACATGGATGTGTACAATGCCTTTTCCATGGTGATCTCAAAAAAGAAGTATACATGAAGCTTCCTTTGGGCTTTCATCATCCTGATCCT
Source organism: Leavenworthia alabamica (assembly GCA_000411055.1). Taxonomy (NCBI): domain Eukaryota; kingdom Viridiplantae; phylum Streptophyta; class Magnoliopsida; order Brassicales; family Brassicaceae; genus Leavenworthia; species Leavenworthia alabamica. The sequence goes on from KE156739.1 coordinate 34,933, forward strand.
ACTAAGGTATGTCGGTTACACAAATCCTTATATGGTCTTAAGCAAGCTGCATGTTGTTGGTTCGCAAAACTTGCTGATTCATTAAAACAATTTGGCTTCGATCAGTCATATGTGGATTACTCTCTTTTTACCCTCACACGTGGTGATATTGAGCTTCATGTTTTGGTATATGTTGATGATCTTCTTGTTTGTGGTAATGATATTCCCACATTGACCAAGTTTAAAGAATATTTGAGTAAGTAGTTTTGTATGAAGGATCTAGGGAAAACAAAATATTTTCTTGGTTTGGAGGTTTCTCGAAATGAAAAAGGCATTTTCTTGTCTTAACATAAATACATTTTGGATATCATTACTGAGACATGTCTTCTCGGATCCAAACCAGCGCTGACACCAATGGAACAATATCATCATTTAAGTCTTGATGACATTTCACTTTTACCTAATCCTGCTAGATACCGTCGTTTGGTGGGAGTTTGATTTACTTACTCACCACACGCCCAGATCTGTGCTACTGCGTCCATGTGTTATCCCAGTTTATGCAAAGCCACGTGAAGCACATTGGGACGCTGCTCTTCGTGTTGTTCGCTTTCTCAAAGGCTCCCCGGGTCAAGGTATCATGTTAAATTCAGATTCAGACTTGTCTCTTACAGCTTACTGTGATTCAAATTATGCCTCTTGTCCGTTGACACGTCACTCACTAAGCTCATATATTACCTTCCTCGGTGGTTCTCCTATCTCATGGAAAACAAAGAAGCAACACACTGTTTCTCGATCGTCGGCTGATGCAGAATATCAAGCTATGGCTCGTGCTACTGATGAGGTTACTTGGTTGCGCCAGCTCTTGACCGATCTTGGTGTCCCACAACAGGCTCCTACTCGTTTGTTTTGTGATTCCCAGACTGCTATACACATCGTAGCAAACCCTGTTTTTCATGAGCGAACTAAGTACATTGAAGTTAACTGTCATGTTGTCCGCGATGCTATTCAAAATGGCTTGATTTCTACAGCTCATGTTCCAACAAAAGATCAACTTGCAAATATTTTAACTAAATCTCTTGGACGTCTACAGTTCGAATATATAGTCTCCAAGTTGGGCATGTCGAATCTCCACGCTCCAAATTGAATGTTAATATTGGGCTTTATGTATATACATATTCTAATTTAGGGTTAGTCGTCTTGATTAGTATGTATAAATATTGATGTACATACGTTGGGATTGAATAACATAAAACACATATTCTCTACATAAAACACATATTCTCTAAGAGGCATAGTTGTGATGGTGATGCGCGTCACCACGACCTACAAACCTTCTGAGCGTTGATTAGTATCTCAACCGTGCTAAGACGGATTAGAATCGAAGATGTTAACTCCGCCGGAAGATCAGCGCAGTTATGAAATTTTTTTTTGTGTTTCATCATCAGATACTACGGAGAAAGATACTACGGAGAAAGATGAAGCGGGAGAATGGGAAAAAGATAACAAATGTGAGAGACGTGAGGTTTACAAATAAGCTAGTCCTTATCGCACTATATATTTATAAATATATGAGCCAATTATATTAATAGGCCCAATATGTTATTTATTGGGCCTTAACGATCTCAATTAAGAAAGGTCCATCTCCCTAACCGATTAGAAAAAGGCTGGGCCATATGTCAAACAAAATGATTTGATTCATAGAATCCTTTGTTCATCAATGTTTGTCTTGTTAATTCACAAATCTTAGGAACGATTATTCAATGTTGGGCCAGAATATGCCAAGTCTAACAGGCCCATTAATGGAATTAACATTGGGCCACATTATTGGGTTTAGGCTTATACTAAATACATTCAACTTCTCCAAGAGGACCATTAGATGTTAATAAACTTTTTAAAAATTAAAGAAAAAATAAAATAGAGCGAGAAATGAGGTAAGACAGATAAATTTTTAGTTATTAAAAAGGTCAAAAGCAAAATGATTATCTCCATTAATTACGCTTAATCTGTTATTGTCCTAATCTTTTAACCTTAATCTGGTATTGTCCTAATCTCCAACAGCTTTCTTTGTTCTTGAATTATTGTCTGATTGATTCTTTCCCGTGGGCGTTTTTTGAACGGGAAAAAATGAGCCGTCTCCGAGCATTTTCAACGCCGGATTTAGTTCCTTCTGATTCAGAATCTATGATATCATCACCAACAAGAACCACAGATCATCAATCTCATGCAGATTCTGGTTTAGAAGGTAAATATATTAATCATAATTCATTTAATAATATTTCTTTTTTTATTTAATCTTCCTCAGATTTTATTTACGTTAATATAAGATAGATTTAAAACCTAATTTTCATTTAATAATTTTGTTACTTGCATGGCAATAAATATATTAAACGTGTTCTTGCTTTGGTTTGAAGGAGTTACTACAAACGTGAAGCTATTACTGAAACTCGTTCAAGATCATAACGAAGCTACTTCAAAGCATTACGATGATTGGAAGGTCCAAAGAGTTAACACTATGATGACTATTGTGGATGATCTAAAGACAAGAATCCAAAAAGCTCAACAACAATCATCATCTGGTAAAAAAGAGCTTAGAAGATGCAACACAGATCTTAAACCTATTCGTCATCCAAACAAAAACCCAATGAAACCACCACAGAGTGATCTTGATGATACTCAAAAGCTAAGAAGAGAGCTAAGCGTAAGTATAGCTGCAAGAAAGAATCTACAAATGATGTGTTCAAGTTTAGGTAAGGAGAAAGAAATAATGGCTTTAGAGCTTTCTAGGAGAGCTCATGAAGTTGGTGAAATGGAAGAGCTTATAAGTGATCTTAGGGCACAAAATGATAAACTACTTAAGAAAGTACAAAACTGTGCGGTTGAACACAAGGATAAGAAAGAAGATGGTGTTGGTCAAGAAGACAATGATTTGTCTCTTCAAGGAAGAAACAAAGAGTTGTCTGAACAACTTCTTAAGTCTATTGATGGATATAGATCATTGAAAAGAAAATATAAAGATGTTTATGAAGAGAATAGATCGATGAGACACATGTTTAAAGATTGTGCAGAAGAAGTCAACGTTGGGACTAAGAGATTAAATGAGTTGCATGAGAAAATAACAAGAGAAGATGAAGTTAATGTTGAGGATGAGATTTCGAAGTTAGAGAAGTTGTTTCAAGAACTAGGTTTAAAGATTTCAAATTATTCACAGAAGAAGTAAATAAACTGAGGTTTTATTTTTGTAACAAAATTTCAGATTTTAATTATATAATATTGGAAAAGTTTTTACTAGGATTATTGCTAGGTAACATGAATATTGAGACTTGTCTCTCTTTTTTATTTTACATTGTCCATTAGCTTTGATAATCATAAGTACTCTAAATAAAACACATTATTCAATGAATAAATTAACATATAACAAAACTAGCCTAGGATAAAATAACATATTCGAAGCATCCGATTCCAACCCAGTTGGAATCCAAAAACACTATTTGAATTGGAAGTCGAATCCAAAAAATTATTTCATTGGGTGCTAAACTCTTAAACACAAATTGAACTCTATCGAAGAGAAAGATTATTCCATATGGGTTAAAGTCTATTGAAAAGAAAGATTTGGTCATCAGTAGTAACTAGTAACCAAGTTGAATCATTTTTAGACAAAACTAAGAATGAGTTAAGAATTGTAAATGTGGAAAAGATATTTTAGTTGTTAAAGATCCTATGTTACTTGTTGAGAGATTTATTCTTTGGCCATTGCTTAAAATGGATTCTCCAAACCTTTTTCAGGTTTAGTTTTACAGCTCCTATATCTATTAGAAAATTTTACTTGTGTTGATTATTTTATTTCTTTTAAATAATCTAAGCTTGGCAATGTCAATGAGAAGCTATTAGTTGATTTTGGTGGATGGGTTTTGGAGGTATTTGTTCTTGACCATATCCTATGGAACAAGACTGAATTTGCATATGAAGAAGCTATAGCATTGAAAAATCAAGAAGAGCTTTATTAATGAAGAAGAGAGTAAGAGAATTAAAGTCAAAAATGTTTTGTTGGGAAAATTATGAATTTATTATCATTAATTTTTATTTATTTATGATGTTATCGACTATTTTAAAATTTTTTTATTTTAACTTTTATAGTTTTTTATTATGTGATAAAACTATTATAACTATTATTTGTCAAAAATTCGAATGATAATATTTGTCCATAATAAAAATTGTCATATATGCATGTTAAAAATATTTATATTGTAGAATCAAAATTATGTGAAGCCACAATAACAAAAAATTATTATTATACCATAAATTTAAATGAAGCACCAACTGAAATTTCCATTACAAACACATGAGAAGCCACAAAACAATATAACACAATCATGTTTTTATATCAAATCTTCTCACTCAAACGATGAAAAAATTTAGTCTTACTCTTCTAGAATCTCTATATAGAATCAACACTTCCAAGATTCACAAGAAAAAAAATATAAAAATAAAAACAAGTTTTTACCAAACTTTTTATGTGTTAGAAGAAGAACACTCTGGATTCTTGAGTTCATTACCCAACATGTGATGAAGAAGTGTATCAACTCTCTGACTCCGAGACTTCGACCTTTATAACCATATTAACAAAAACACTTCAGATTCTGAGACTTATAGATTTAAATTAAAATTACAACTAAGATTTGATCTCTGTTTCTTTCCAACTTACCCTGCAGATCGACGACGGTTTCTTCTTTCTTGAGAATCCTGCAACAAACAATAGTGAGATTTGGTTAAAAACATAATCAAAGATTCATTTTTTTGTGGTGAATTAACTAACCTCTCCTTGACACTTTTCCTCTTCCTCAAGATCAAGCTCAGTAAAGAAAGCCTCCAAGACAAAGGCAACAATCTAAAACAAACACGTATCACATTAGTCAATCTACAAAAAGTTAATTGAGTTTGGTCTGTCTTCTTAAGTGTTGATGTTAGTGAAACTCACCAAATTCAACAGAAGTAAAATTGTAATGATGTAGAAACTGACGAAGTATGTAATGCTCCACCAAGTCCCTGTCAAGTCTTTGTAGCTCTGAAGGAAAACAGGTTTAAGAGTATTAAAAACTATTGAAACCATAGTGATCAGTAATAAGAAGAGTAGTGACATCTATAGTACCTCCATCCATACTTGCCAGTTACCCATAACTAGTAGATTGAAGAGTGTGATCATTCCATTGGGATAGTCATTGAAGTTGAACAATAGATAGCTGAGTTTTTCAGGTCAAGAAACAAATCATAACTTGGAATGTTTTTATGTCCTAACATTAAATACTCACTAGCAAGGAACAGAATAGGTCTAGTAAGTAAGACATAAAGGTTTATATAAAGCTTAAAAAGGATACTCATCCTCAGCCATTTCGGTTTTGAAGAGCTGCTTGTTCCCAGCATTCACAAGCCCACCAAAGATCTATCAACAAACGTAATGAAGATAAGGTTAATTTATGGTATGGGAATTGAAGCTGTGATAGAAGACAGGGACAAAATCATGAAAAGGGCTATTCGATGATGCTTATACAATCAGATGTAACAGTAATGTGTAGCAGGTAAAGAAGCTTAGTATAAGTCAAAACGAAGAGAAGGACCACGGGTTTCAACATATATAAGCATGCATTTTCTCAGAAAAAAACTCAGGGTAGTCTGGTTTACCTGTACGCCAATAGAGCAGTAGATACACAGAACGCAGAAAATGGTTCCTAAATATGGCATCAAACTTGGAATAAGAGTTATGAACGTCGCAATAAATGCTCGGTATTGCTGGACGTGCATAAGAAGCCTTATCAGTCTCAACATTCTTGCAAGGAGAAGGTAACGAATCCTACCAATGACACAAGAGAAATAGAGTCAGGATTAGTATAAAAGGAAACCGTTGTTACAATATGTATTCCTCACCATTCTCCGTTTGAGAAGAAAGTGTTCTCATCTGGAGTTATGAAGGTAGCTGTTTCCCCAATAACTGCAGATACAAAGATTATCAATTATAGCATAGCCATCAATCACTCAATCAGAAAAAAACAAGATGAAGTTGCTGCTTCAAGAGGTCACCTATAACCCATGTAACTAGAAAATCAAACCGGTTTGCACCCTCCCTCCAGTAATTCTCAAATCCATATGAATAGATCTTCAGAGCCATCTCCAACACGTATATCCAACCTGTAAAAACATGAAAAGAAGAAGATTAACTTCGGCAAAAGCTATTAATAAAATCTGGCCATTACTTTGGAGAAGTACTTTACTCAGCGTCACCACACATAGAATACACTTCCCAAAGCCACAAATAAAAGAAAACATACTAATGAAGAGAAGGTAGTAGAAACCTATTTAAGTTCTTACCAAAGACAAACTCAGCAACCTGCCATGGCTTCTGAGCTGTACTTTCTTCAATATCAAGCTGGATACAAAAAAATTATTGTGGCTTATGAATGAATTGGGAATACATGTAAAGGAAATACACTTTAATGAGATATACCGTTGTTTCAACAACGACAGCAATGAAATTTAGAACGAGGATGAAAGAAATAGTGTAGCCAAAGTTAGGGCTTCGAACAAAGTCTCTCAGTTGTTGCGATAAGGCTGAATGGTAAATTTGCGGGAAATTCTCAAAGAGAGATGGCTGCAATGAAAAAAAAAACACAAAGGATTTGCTAATGTAAAGATATGGTGGAGGTAGGTAGATTCTGAAAGAGAAGGAAAATAAAGTATGTGGACTTACTACTGCCTCCTTTTCGAATCTTAGAGCAATGGCCTGGCAGAGGTCAGTAAACTCATCCTTGTTTATCTGCTCAATAGGAAACCGAAAATGGAATAAGCAACTGCTATGAATTAAAATGTGAACAGTACATCGTTATGGTATATCCCCTTATCATATATGCCACCTAAGACTTCCTTTGCAGATCTCTCTACCTTAAAGTCACGAGTATCGTCAAGCTCATCAAATATCAATCCGAATTCTTCTTTTGATATCTTCGGCAAAGTCCTGAATGAAATGAAAAAGCAAAGCATATCAGGTTTCAAAACTTAACATAATAAAAGGAGAGAAATAAGTACATAAAAATTGTTTATTTGATATATGGAAAAACAAAGAAGTACGAAAGATCATAGCAACATACCTGTAATTAGACAACTGTTCAAAGAGCTTAATGCATTGTTTCTTATCAATCTCCCCGGTTTTCTGTTAAAACATGAAACAAAGAAAGAAGAAATTATACAAAGAATCCTTTTCATGAAGAGTTTATCTGAAACGTCAATTTAGTCATTATGTGTGTGTGAACTATGAACTTACGTCTGTGTCAATAAGACCAAAGGCTTTCTCCAGCATTCTTCTCTTCATTTGATCCATTCCAGATACTTGCTTTGCGAGCTACAAAACAAATAGAGATGACACACGATGTGAAATATATCGGTGCTTTTGTTTTTGAAGTTGACATAAGAATCACACGAATATCAAATTTCTAATCTACCTGTTCTTTGAAACTGTCATACACAACGGCAAGAATCAAGTTTGTGACAAAGTAGACGCCAATTAGCACATAGAGCACGAAGAAAACCGAAGACCAGCGAGAAGACCTTACAAAAGAGAACAAATTAGATCCTCAAATTACTGGACACAACTCAATACAAGCAAACTGAGACAAATTGGAGTTTCCAACTAATACTTACTTGTATGCAGGAATCCAGACATCAGGATTGTTGGATGTTGTGAACAAAATAAACATCTGATAAAGGGTTGTACCGTAAGAAGTGAAGACCGTAAGGCCTTGCTGTGTGTCCTCAAACATAACAAAGGCGATCCAACTAGCAAATAGAAGGAACAACATCCATAAAGCCTGTGGAAATATTCAAGAGTTAAGCAGATGTTACCAATCAATATGAGTTCACCACCAATATTAACGTCAAAGAATGATTGGGAAGGCTACTCACCAAGATATTCAAGTATGTGCCAAGCATTCCAGACAGAAGGATAAGGCTGTCTCGAAGTTCCCTGTACACGAATTTAAAGAAGCATAACTTAAGGGAATGGTTATAACTGCACTTAGTGAATAATAGGAGGAAAATTAGGTGAAACAATCACACGTGCACATATACCATACATGACATGATCTACTCATTCTTTTTCTATAGATATAACGATATACGATCCACATAGTTAACAAAGAAGCAGATATCTACGGATACCTTATGCTGAGGATGAATATGATAACTCTCACGTGAGGGGCGATTCTGAAAGGAAGAAAATCGAAAGCGAGTGGAGATAGATATAGAATGTCAACCAGAACATCGACAAACAAAAAGACCACACAAGCAACCTGGAATCAAGAAGAGGAGAAAAATTCTTAGAATCTGTTCAATTTCAACAAAGAGAAGCGCAAAACTGTGAAGGCGTAAGGATATACCTTCACTAGAGTCAGGCGGCTTGTCCAAAAGATTCGTGACCCTTCATAGGATATTGGAAAGAAAGTATGTACAAAGAGTATAACCAGGGTAATCACCTATATGGACAGCGCAAAATATTATAATTTAAGCTCAACGAGACAGGATCTTGGCCAGTCCTAATAATAAAACATATCTAATATAAAATGTGTATGTTGATATTAAGTTCTTAACAACTAATTAAACTAGTCTTGAACAACTATTCAAGGCTTCTCATAATTTGAGGAAAACAAACATAAGGCAATTCAAGTTTTAAACTTTCAAGTGAATCTGTGTGTAAATGTATACATCTATAGATAAAATCAAAGGCCAACAAGACATGACTTGCCTCATAGATAACGGATCCTGTATTGGTCAAGTATGGTAACTCCCCTAAGTAATAGTAATCTCTGTCATTGCAAGATGGTGAAGGCTTTTTTTCACACCACAGTGGTTGCTGCAAAAGACAGACAAGATTATTATTATTATTACATTAGAAGTAGCGATTTTTCTTTTTTACCAAAGAATTTGTCCTGACCTCAAAGAAGTTAAGGAAAAGCAAAGCGAAATAGTTGAGTGACCAAATCAGATCCAAACGTGTGAAGATAAAGTAATACTTTGCTGACTCTCCAAAGCTTGACTGATCAAGTATTTGTTCAGGTAAACCAATACCATCTTCAGCCTACAAACCACATTATCAAAGTCAACCCCAAAATTATATTCACATAAAAAGATGAAAGGTTCCTAAACTTTTTTGAATTCAAAATTAGAGATGTAAGAGATAGAGAAACCAGATCAACGAGTGCAGCAGCTTTCTGATACGTGGTACCATGTGTTATAGCTTCTGATCGACGAACGATCCGATCCGTACCACCATTACCATGACGATCATGACCAATCAATGGGTCTTCCATTTCCTTCTCTTTCTATGGTTTCTCTCCGGCGAAAACAAAAATCGGAAATCGAATCGTGAAGAACTACTTAGTTACTTTGAGTAATTGATTTTAATGATTAAGCTCAAAAGAGGTGATGGTCCAGGAGTAGTTGAATTTATTAATACTTTCTCAATTTTTTAAAATCTCGTTAAATCAGTCGCCGCTTTGTTATAAAATGATACATCTTGCAGACAAACATGTTCTTCCCTTGACGATTACTTGACACGTGGCTTTTAATGCTCTTCTGTTATTATTTTTTTCTAAAAAGGAGCAAGAAGATCAGGGTCTAAACAGAAAAGGTCAAAACCGACATAGTGGGTTTGTGGTCCAATTATATAAATATCGGATTGAATCAGAAACAGATAAATATAGAAAATGGTTAAGCAACTGAAACTGATCTTGGACTTTTGTTTCAGACCAACTAAGAAGAAGAAAAGAACAAAATGCAATTAGAAATCAAATTAAATAAAACTAAAATGCTCTAAAAATCTACAACGAGAGAAAGACAAGTATAGTAGAACAAATACACAAAAGTGTCATACTACACAAACACTGTACCTTTAAGACAAAACAATACAAGAATCAGAGTCCCTTCCACACACACTGAACATATATATGTATATCAGTCACTAACCGAAATAAACCAACTTCCCAGTCCTCATTCAACATCTTCAAAAACCTGTTTTAAAATAACAAGACAAATCAGATGAGTATTTGAGTTTTTTGTATAGACATTAGAGGAACTTAGATTTGCCGGTTCGGGAAAGCTAACCTCCCAAGTCTCCAACTGATTCCATCACCGTATTCCAATAGCTTTAAACTAACATTTACTTAAGACCTACACAAGTTAAAAAGCTAGCATTGGTATTAAATTCAAGATTGAAACAGACATGAACACAAGGAGATTTACCACTTTGTTAACTTTTGATTTCATCTCCTTTTGATTTCTTCCCAGTGATTATCTGCATAATGCGAAGTCCTCTGCTAAAAGCTTCATTGAATAATATTCTCGTTTGCATTGATTGGAACCCAGGCATCCATGACAAGAACGCTACTGGAACCATTATGAGTATCCCAAACAATATGTCATACATGCGAGCAACAGAGACAACAGCGTTCCACATAATCCTGTATTTCTTCAGCCATCCACTTTGAGTCTGTGCGATCAGGAGGATTCCCCAGCCGGTTGGGATGAATGCAAGAAGACTCGTGAAGATATCAATGAAGCTGAAATGCGTGAACTCGAGGAGAGCAACAATCACCAGTATAGCAAGTACGATCAGGAGGAATTGGACAAGCCTGTACCTTATGTGAGTTTTTGCAGAGTACTTGTCACGGGCGTATTGGATTACTAGGAAAATCGCAAACACAGCTAAGATGCATATCCATGAGAACAAGTAGACTAAAATGCTGGTTGATCCATTTGCAATTTTGAGCTGGTATACAATACCATACTGGAAGAAGAAAAACCTGAGGTCCAAGATGACATCCACAAACTCCCCTATCTTCCCGGTGTTTCGCAGATGGTCCTGTTCTTCATACCACCATTTTTCCCAACTTTGTTCGGACTTCGTTGAGATTCTGCCTTGGTACCATATCCAGTTCATAAAATCTTCAAAGTCGTAGACTGTCTTAAGCCAGTCGAATCCTGATGGGTTGAACACAAAAGGGGCCAATATCCATGAAAGCACGAGGAACCAGCTGGTGATAGTCATGGCGATGTAAACCAATGAGTTTTTAGCGATTGGACTGTGCGAAGCATAGACTATAAGGATCAGCCCAAGCTCGATGGCCTTCACAAAATGACTACGTGCATAGAGTCGGTAGTTCTCAGTGAATCCCTTGTGCTCAACAACAAATCCACGACCAGTGGCTCTGTACTTTGCTCCACCATG
>KE156739.1:52707-63755 GCA_000411055.1 Leavenworthia alabamica
TCCTTGGATGTCTGAAACCGATTTAATTTTCAATTCTTTGTTTTTAATCTTTAAAATAATTGATTATAATGTTTTCTATGCTTGTTTCTCTACAATTGTTTTCTTTGTGTGTGTTGTATTTTGCAGGTATTACAGGGTTTTAAAACACTATAGATATTGGATAGAGTTAAAAATTCATTGCTGGTTCAATCTACTCTGTTTCATTTCTCGTGTATCTATTGATGTGTTAATGATGATTTATTGATATCTACTATATTTCCATAGCCTTGGAGTAGTTTCATTAATCACACAAACATTGTGAAGGTATCATCACAATTCAACATTAAACTTTCGGATTGTAGATGAGCCGAAATCAAATATATAATAAATACAAAATCCAAATGGTATAACAAGTCATATTGTGATAGCAAGCCACCAATACTTGGGCTTTTTAATCCATCATCGCAACAAAACAATGTCGTGTCAGATTCTTATTAGCCAATCTTTAAACTTTATAATTATGTTCTATCATTTATAACTAATTATTTTAGAGAGATTTTTATACTTTAATTAAAAAAGTATATTGATATTTGCTGACAGAGAAAAATATCTTTAATTTCTGAACGATTCCATAAGACCGATGTATATTATCAACAGATTAAATTCCGATTCACATTTTAACGTACAATCAAAATAAAAGGTCAAAAAAGGAATGAAATTTGAAGATATAGCAACGTGAGTTTACTTCGCCGGAAATCTTTTCTCGATAAGTCTTCTCTTTCTGAAATTGATTTTTTTCAAGTACAAGTACGGTGTCATTTTCAGACATCATTTTCACAGTTATGGCTTTTGTTTTTATACTATTTATATTCATTAGGAATCAAAGTACACATGGTTGCAAATCATTTCAAGTTTTCAAGGATCAATCAGGAGTAGTTTCTATTACCGACTAGAGTCATAGTCTATACTTAATATATTAATTTTAGGATTTTTCATGCATATCAAACAGCAATAGTGATATAATTATTTTATTACTTTTCTCTCTTTAACTTTTTTTTTTCTTCTTGATTTTTATTGCTTAGTTTTTCTATTTTCTCTCTTTTTTACGTTTGTCCCCCTTCGTCGATTATAAAAATGAACACGCCTTTTCAGTTCCACACTTGTCTTATTTACATCCCATCTACTTTACCACATTCCAGTTTATCTCTGATGCAAGGTCGGAGAGTGTGAGAGAACAACTTTTATTGAGTGAAGGGAGGCATAACATAAAAAAAATAAAAAAATTAAAATTAAAAATTTAAAATAAATATAAATTCTTTTACGTTAAACTTTTAAAATATTGTTTTGTTAATATTATAACGTTATGGAGGTAGAATAACAATATAAATAAATACATTTAATTAACAAATAAATTAATTCAAGTTACATGTTTGTTTATATCCAATTTTTAGTTGTGCCCAAACACACACATACCACCCCTCCGACGTGGATTTTTTATTATTCAGTATATAATTAATAGCATAACTGAGACAAGTAAAAAGGGTAATAAAGTTATTTATCGTAAATCTATTAAACAAGTTTTTTAAGCATCTTTTTGTTTGACAACAGTCTTTAGTTTATTTTCAAAAATATTATTTACTTATATAATGTTAATAGTATATGCAAGCTTATCTGGAAAATGAAAGAAAGCACACAAAACTGGGAAATGTTATTTGTTTAGATATATTTTGTTGAATTTAAAGTTATTTAAAGGCTCCTTTCAAAAAGAAAGTGAGGGAAATAAATAAATATATATCAAAAATAAAAAGAGATTCTTGTCTGTGTCATCCCTCTTAAATTGCAAGAAAGATGGAGACTCGTAGGAGAAGTCCATAACTGAAAACAAAAAAAAATTAAATAATAATATCAGACGAAATTCCACGGTTCTCTCTTTCAAAATTCATGTTGATTTAGCCCTTCTTTTGACTTCCTCTCGCCGCCTCGGCAGTATCAGCAACCNATTTTGAAGCCTCAACAAGAAGAGTTCCAACAGACCAATAATCGGTTACGAGGTGATAAAAGATATTGGCCATTCTTTAGTGGTTGCGTTGGAGCTCTTGATGGTACACATGTGTCGGTACGGGTTAAAAGTGATCAAAAGGAGAGATATTGGAATGCGAGAAAACAGTTCCCCTCCATGAACATTCTTGCTATTTGCAATTTTGATAAGAAATTTATCTATGCGTATGTCGGCACTCCAGGGAGAGCACATGATACAAAAGTTTTCACATATTGTGCTCAAGAAGACGGGTTCTTTCCGAAACTTCTTGAAGGAAAGTATTTTGTTGTTGATTCGGGATATCCAAATAGAAAGGATTATTTAGCTCCATATCGGAAGACAAGATACCATCCACATCAGTGGGGTGAAGGGCCACCTAATTGTGAAAGCGAAATATTTAATAAACGACATTCGTCTATACGTTCTATCATTGAACGTAGTTTTGGAGTGTGGAAAGCAAAGTGGCGAATTCTTAAAATTGAGGCAAGGTATGGTATTCAAACACAATGCAAGATTGTTATAGCAACTATGGCTCTTCATAATTTTATACGTGAATCAACCATCGTTGACAANATTACAGATTGGGTTTTACTTGTGAAACTTTTTTTTTGTTTGGTTAACTGTCCTGCTTTACTGCTAATTCGTAAATTTCTAGATCATCTCCGATTAGAAATTTGCAATTCATTGCAATGAGATCTTATCAGTACTGGATCTGATTTTGAATTTGATATCTGGAGACCTCTATGTTCATGTTAATTCTTTTCAAATAACGATCTCTGGATCTTAATTGTTTTAGATCGATCTAAAAATAGCTAATAATTGCATTTGTAATAATTTTAAATTGCGATCGCGCAAGATTGATCATAAGAACTACGCTATTTATTTGATAAATGTAGCTACCTCTGATTTGAAGATTGAAAAAATGTGCAGAGATCTGTTTATTTAAATAAAAAAAATGAGTGGATCAAGCAAGAGGGATCAAAAAGCAGCATTAGACATAGCATCATGGCTATTCAACGTTGTTACTTCAGTTGGAATCATCCTCGTTAACAAAGCCTTAATGGCTTCTTATGGCTTTAGTTTCGGTTGAGTTTTCTCTTCTCTCAACATCATCATTTTTCTCTATTAGTCAACGGGGTTTTGACTTGTTTCAATTCTGTTTTTTTTTCTTTAAATCTGATCACAGCTACAACATTAACCGGTTTGCATTTTGGAACAACAACATTGTTGACCACTTTCTTGACATGGCTTGGTTATATCCAACCTTCTCACCTTCCTTGGCCTGATCTTTTAAAGTTCGTTTTGTTCGCTAATTTCTCTATTGTTGGTATGAATGTCAGTCTCATGTGGAACTCTGTTGGTTTCTATCAGGTCCTTCCTTTTTCCCCATCTCGATCCGGATTTCGTATTTCTTTGTTTCTTTCCCCTTGATCTTGAAACAACTATGTATGTTTGATATTGCAGATTGCAAAGCTGAGTATGATACCAGTTTCTTGTCTTCTTGAAGTAGTTCTTGACAATGTAAGGTATTCAAGAGATACAAAGCTTAGCATCTTGTTAGTTCTTGCTGGTGTTGCTGTCTGTACTGTAACCGATGTTAGTGTCAATCTTAATGGATTCCTCGCTGCTGCTATTGCTGTCTGGAGCACCGCCCTTCAGCAATACGTAAGTTTTTTGGTCAAATTTTATCCACACAGTCATTGTTTATTATCTAATTTAGCATGTAAACCAAAATATAAATATGATTTCTAACAATTGTTTATACATTTTGCAGTATGTACATTATCTACAACGGAAATATTCACTCGGTTCTTTCAATTTACTTGCACATACTGCTCCAGTTCAAGCTGCATCATTGTTATTGGTTGGACCATTTCTAGACTACTGGTTGACTAACCAAAGAGTGGATGCATTCAACTTTTCATTTGTATCTCTGGTAAAGCTTCTCCTCTGTTTATTTATTAACACTATGATTCAATGCCGAGAGATGATGATTTATAATATAGTAGTAGTAGTTAGTCATTCCAGTTTACACATATTCAATTTCTATAGCTGATGATGATATAACCAATTAGGTTCTTAATTGTTATACTTTGTTAGATTTGTCTATTCTAAGCTCTACCTAACCAGTTGTTTTTGGGCAGTTCTTCTTAATACTCTCATGCAGTATCGCAGTCGGGACCAATCTCAGCCAATTCATATGCATCGGAAGATTCACGGCTGTATCTTTCCAAGTACTTGGTCACATGAAGACAATTCTTGTTTTGGTTTTGGGGTTCACTTTCTTTGGTAAGGAAGGTTTAAACATACAAGTAGTACTTGGAATGCTCATTGCAATCCTAGGTATGATCTGGTATGGTAATGCATCTTCTAAACCGGGTGGTAAAGAGCGTCGTAGCCTCTCTATTCCGATAACCAGGTCCCAGAAACTATCTGAAACAACAGACTCTGATGAAAAGGTCTAGAAGAAGAAAGAAGTAATTTCTTTGACATAGAAAACAAAAACAAGAAACTCAGATACAATCAGGTAGAGTATCAAATGGGATCTCTTTATAAACAAAAAGGTTTTAAATTATTTAATTTCCAGAGTTATAATTTTATTTTCTTATATAGTTTTTTGGCCTTTGGATTTTTATATTTTTGCTTAATTATCCCAAACGAAACATCATCCATACAATTGATAATAAAAGTCTCAAATTTGTCATCTTGTGAGTTATTATTGTGAGCTGCAGTATCCATTTTTGTAGGATTTTCTTTGTAAAGTGAATATTTATTATTTGGTCCATGAGCTTTAATCATACTAAAAGAAATATCTGCATTCAAAAATGAGGTTTGAATGGAGCTATCTTTTGCATTTATTGTTGGAGATATCAAGTTCTTTACGTAATCTTATATAAATACAAAGTTCTTGGAAGATAATTATTCAACACTATGAAAGCACATGGACTCACCCCGTTAATCGCCGGGTTATAAGGTTATCAATAATTAAATGTTTATTTCTTATTTTGACGTCTCTATTAGTAATTTCAAGAACAAGAGCGAAGGGAACTTACACACGTGGAAAGCATAGTCTAACTGGTAGTTAGTTGCGTGTGGAGCATAACCGAAACGGGAAAATGTAATGAAAACAGGGTGCTTACGTGTGCATATAATGTTAAACGGGATCTCTCCTCGCACGTGCGTCTTTTATTTGACGTTTGGTTGTTTTAAGGACAGAATGTGTGATTGAAGTCCACATGAATTTTCCCGTTTTGTAATAATTGAAAAAAACGAGTTTGTCTGACTATGCCACCAAAGCACCTAATATTCTGCACTCTACTTTATTACTAACAAATTTTTTGAAGTTTTGTCAACCCTGTGTTGAGCTAGCATTACTTAGATGCATATATGTGTTATTTGAAATTGAAACATTACGAATGAAATTTATTTAATTTAAATGGCTTCAAACGTTTTATTCGATGACCTGAGGCACATGTTGGTTTCGTACAGAGTTCTAAACCAACCTAATAACTAGGTGTTAGATACTAGTATATGTTTTTGCTGAAAACAGCTCTGAGCTTAATTAAATTTTATTAAAGGACACTCCGATCCATTGACCAAAAAACTTTCAAAATTTCCAAAGTATTGTTTGTTTCTTAGTATATTTTAATAACTTGAGAGATAGCAATAGCCGAAGAATAAATTTTAAGAGAAAAATAGGAAACATAAAATTGTTTGAAGCATGTAATATTATTAAAATGACGAAGACGAAAATAGAAAATGAAAAATATTTAAAATAAAAAATGTTAAATAATTCTGAAGAAGCAAATATGCGATGTTTCGTGGTGTCAGGAGTTTCAAGAGGATCTGGAAACCACCGAAAGTAGTCAATAAAGCTGGCTTTCATATTATAGGACCAACTTTATACTTTAATTAATATTATTATTGAAACGAAGAAAATCTAATTTAGCTTAAGAAATATCTATCCTATGTACATTTCTGATGTGGTATTATTTTAAATTTATAGAGAAAAAAATCATTTAGATTATTATAATAACATTTTCACAATGCCTGAGTCCGAGTATTATATAAGCCGGGAAGAATATTGTGTTGTTTGTTATATGTAGTTAGGATAAAATATATATATATATATATAGCTTATGGAAGACTTGATAATCCCATCCCCTAATCACACGTTAATTATGTAGAGACAAATCCTAATTTCTTTTAACTTAACTAAAAAAGCTTTGGGTTTAAGGATTTTGTGATGCCATTATTTTAATTTATTTATTTATCGTATGATCATCTTGCATTAATTAACTTTAATTTTAATTTTAACACATACAATAATTTAAAGTAGCATTATTTGTTTGTATCTGTTATCGAAATTAAATTCAATAATAATAATAATGAACAGAAGAAGATATAACATGGCATGTGAGTGCACAGCTGTGACCACTCTTCCCTTCACCATTTGATAAATACCTTCTTCCATCTTCCTTCTTCTGTCTTTTGACTCTCTTCTCTCTCCTCTCTTTTATCTTTTCCTAATCTCTCCCTTAAGTTAGAGCTTCCACATCTTCTATAATGTTGGAACCAAAACCCTAGATTCTCTCTTTCATCTTCTCTACTTCTACACCTTTTTTTCCAAGAAACTATGAGAATGAAAACTTTTTCAAGCTTTCTTCTCTCTGTAACAACTCTCTTCTTCTTATTTTCTCTTTCCTTCCAAGCTTCACCATCTCAGTCTTTATATAGAGAAATCAATCAGCTTATAAGCTTCAAAAACGTTCTTCCTGACAAAACTCTTCTTTCAGGTTGGTCTCCTAACAAAAACCCATGTACCTTCGATGGCGTGACGTGCAGAGACGACAAAGTTACTTCGATTGATCTCAGTTCAAAGCCTCTCAATGTCGTATTCAGTTCTGTAGCTACATATCTTATGTCTCTCGCCGGATTAGAGTCTTTGGTTCTCTCAAACTCACACATCAATGGTTCCATTTCTAGTTTCAAGTGCTCTGCTTCTCTCACCAGCTTGGATTTATCAAGAAACTCTATTACTGGTCCTGTAACTACTCTATCAAGCCTTGGTTCTTGCTCTGGCTTGAAATTTCTTAATGTCTCATCCAATAGCCTCGATTTTCCCGGAAAAGTTTCAGGTGGATTGAAGCTAAATAGTTTGGAAATTTTGGATCTTTCTTCAAATTCGCTCTCTGGTGCTAACGTTGTCGGTTGGGTTCTCTCCGATGGCTGTGGAGAGTTGAAGCACTTTGCCATTAGTGGAAACAAAATCAGTGGAGACGTTGATGTTTCTCGTTGCGTTAATCTTGAGTATCTCGATGTTTCTTCCAACAATTTCTCCACTGGGATTCCTTTTCTTGGAGTTTGCTCGGCTCTGCAACATCTTGATATCTCCGGCAACAAATTATCCGGCGATTTCTCCCGAGCTATCTCAACTTGCACTGAGCTCAGGTCGTTGAACATCTCCGGTAACCAATTCGGCGGACCTATCCCTTCACTGCCTCTCAAAAACCTTCAATACCTGTCTCTAGCTGAGAACAAGTTCACCGGCGAAATCCCGGAGCTTCTCTCCGGCGCGTGTGATACACTCATTGTAATTGATATCTCTGGAAATGATTTTTACGGTACGGTTCCTCCTTTCTTCGGCTCTTGTTCTCTTCTGAAATCACTCGTGTTGTCAAGTAACAACTTCTCCGGCAAGTTGCCGATGGATACGTTACTGAAGATGAGAGGTCTCAAGGTACTTGATCTGTCTTTCAACAAGTTTTCCGGCGAATTACCGGAATCTCTGATGAATCTATCAGCTTCACTGCTATCGCTAGATATCAGCTCCAACAATTTCTCAGGTCGGATTCTCCCAAATCTCTGCAGGAATCCTAAAAACACTCTCCAGGAGCTTTACCTTCAGAACAATGGCTTCACGGGGAAAATTCCGCCGGCTTTAAGTAACTGTTCTGAGCTCGTTTCGCTACACCTGAGCTTCAATTACCTATCCGGAACCATCCCTTCGAGCTTAGGCTCTTTATCGAAGCTTCAAGATCTGAAGCTATGGCTGAATATGTTAGAAGGAGAGATCCCTCAGGAGCTTATGTATGTCAAAACCTTAGAGACTCTGATTCTCGACTTCAACGACTTAACCGGTGAAATCCCCTCCGGTTTAAGTAACTGTACCAATCTGAACTGGATTTCTCTGTCGAACAACCAGTTAACAGGTCAGATTCCTAGCTGGATCGGCGGGTTAGAGAATCTCGCCATTCTTAAGCTAAGCAACAATTCATTCTACGGAAACATTCCGGCTGAGCTCGGTGACTGCAGAAGCTTAATCTGGCTCGACCTCAACACCAATTTCTTCAACGGTACGATTCCGGCAGAAATGTTCAAACAGTCCGGTAAAATCGCTGCCAATTTCATCGCCGGCAAGAGATACGTTTATATCAAAAACGATGGGATGAAGAAACAATGTCATGGAGCTGGTAATTTGCTTGAATTTCAAGGAATCAGACCGGAGCAACTTAACCGGGTTTCTACAAGGAATCCTTGTAATTTCACAAGAGTCTATGGAGGTCACACAGCGCCGACATTTGATAACAACGGCTCAATGATGTTCTTGGACATGTCTTATAACATGTTGTCTGGATATATACCGAAAGAGATTGGTTCAATGCCGTATCTGTTTATTCTCAATTTGGGTCATAACATTCTCTCTGGTTCCATTCCTGATGAGGTTGGTGATCTGAGAGGGTTAAACATTCTTGATCTTTCAAGTAATAAGCTCGTTGGGAGGATTCCTCCATCTATGTCAGCCCTTACTATGCTTACGGAAATTGATTTGACAAATAATAATTTATCTGGTCCGATTCCTGAGATGGGTCAGTTCGAGACTTTTCCACCGGCTAAGTTCTTAAACAATTCTGGTCTTTGTGGTTATCCACTTCCAAGGTGTGGTCCGGCAAATGCAGATGGGTATGGTCACCATCAGGGATCGCAGAGAAGGAGATCAGCCTCTCTTGCGGGTAGTGTGGCGATGGGATTGTTGTTCTCTTTAGTTTGCATACTTGGACTACTTCTAGTTGGTAGAGAGCTGAGGAAGAGACGGAGAAATAAAGAGGCAGAACTGGAAATATATGTGGAAGGGCATGGGAACTCTGGTGATAGAACCGCTAATAACACGAACTGGAAGCTGACTGGTGTGAAAGAAGCATTGAGTATCAATCTTGAGGCTTTCGTGAAGCCATTGAGGAAACTCACGTTTGCGGATCTTCTTCAAGCTACAAATGGTTTCCATAATGATAGTTTGATTGGATCTGGTGGGTTTGGAGATGTTTACAAGGCGATTTTGAAAGATGGAAGTGCAGTTGCTATCAAGAAACTTATTCATGTTAGTGGTCAAGGTGACAGAGAGTTCATGGCGGAGATGGAAACTATTGGGAAGATTAAACATGAAAACCTTGTTCCGCTTCTTGGTTACTGCAAAGTTGGAGACGAGCGGCTTCTTGTGTATGAGTTCATGAAGTATGGAAGTTTGGAAGATGTTTTGCACGACCCGAAGAAAGCTGGTGTGAAACTAAACTGGTCCACACGGCGGAAAATCGCTATTGGATCAGCTAGAGGACTTGCATTTCTTCACCACAAATGCAGTCCGCATATCATCCACAGAGACATGAAATCAAGTAATGTGTTGATAGACGAAAACTTGGAAGCTAGGGTGTCAGATTTTGGCATGGCACGGCTGATGAGCGTGATGGATACACATTTAAGTGTTAGTACATTAGCCGGTACACCGGGTTATGTTCCTCCTGAGTATTACCAAAGTTTCAGATGTTCAACAAAAGGAGACGTTTATAGTTACGGTGTGGTCTTACTTGAGCTACTCACGGGTAAACGGCCAACAGATTCACCCGATTTTGGAGATAATAACCTTGTTGGATGGGTGAAACAGCATGCAAAACTGCGGATTAGCGACGTGTTTGATCCCGAGCTTATGAAGGAAGATCCAGCACTAGAGATAGAACTTTTACAGCATTTAGAAGTTGCGGTTGCGTGTTTGGATGATAGGGCATGGAGAAGACCGACTATGGGACAAGTCATGACGATGTTTAAGGAGATACAAACCGGGTCGGGGCTAGAAACAGAGCCAAAGCAGATTCTTTGAACATCAATCATCCAAGGGTCAGTCCATTTTTTGTAATTTGTACTATATTTAAAATGTACATATCTATGTTTTTTATACATAAGACAGATGTTTTTTTTTGGGGTTCGGTCGAATTTTGAGGGGGTGGAGAAGATAAATGAGCAATACCTTTGTTAATAATATGTAGTAGATAATAGTGAATTAAAAAAACTATTGGTGAATTAAAACGTTGTCAATTTTGTTATCTATATACCATAGGTGAATTGATCCGTTGGACTATATTTATAACCTTATTCAGTGAAAATTTATTTTATTTTCAGTTTTTTTTTGTTATTGTGAAAACCTTTTGTTTTAACGGAAGAGGGATGTAGAGAGAACAGAGATGAGTAGTTTTCAACTGGAACACGCGCGACGGTGGTTGGTACGGATCACGTGGGCTACCATGCATGCAAGCTGTTCTTGTCGGAAACTTCCCCTAACAACGCCTACCTCCGCCGTCTCTTTCCTGTCTCCGCTGAATTGACCTTTTACTCTCTATCCCACGTGTGTTTCCTGCTCATCCATACAATTTTCTTAGTTAATTTATTATCTTCCTTTTTTTTTTTGTCAACTAACTTTTTATTAATTAAGTCCAGTGGACTATAGTACAATACAGATAACGGGAATAGATTAAGCCCAGTACATGAAATTAAAATATGACCCATTTCCCCACTAATAGGCCTATTTCCGTGCAGTGCGTTGGCGAGACTGGGGGACGCTCACTGTCTGGACGTCATGCACTAGTGCCACGTGGTTAAAATCTCTACTGTCGGCCGCACGAACCTCAAACCGACTTCAGGAAACACCACCGTCGTCGACCTGTGTTCCGATGAGCCATCGTCACCGCTTTTCCTATTCCCG
>KE156739.1:63816-104388 GCA_000411055.1 Leavenworthia alabamica
TAATTATAATTTATTATCTTCCTAATAGATGTTCTTAATACATTTTTCATATGCCTAAGATTTTTTCATATATTATTTGACACTTGCAATAATACTATTGGGTACGTACGTGGCTTTGTCTGATATCAAGAAATCAAGACAACTAATTAAATCAAGGCGAAAACGGTCCATGCATTTAGATTTTTTTTTGTAACGCATAAAGTTGAGGATTGCGATGTGTAAGTAATACAAAAACTATATAATATATAAATAGCTATGTGTGGGGCAGGGAATAGTAGTTTTGTTCGTCACGTACGATGCTTCTTTCGCACGTGCAAAACTCCCTGCACGTGCGAATGCTTGTTCTCAAATCAATAGTTTATAAATTTTGGGTCTCGATGATGTACGAACTATACAAAACTACAAACGAAGAAAATATAATCAAAGATAAAACTTTTGTACATAAACATTGAGACAAGCCATTTCCACCCGTGTGAGCTCTCCTCTCTGCCATATATAGACATCTAAAAACGACACTGATTAATTAATACTTTTTTCCTCATTAAGAGGATAAACAATTCTGTATTTTCGGGGTCTTGTAATTTAATTAAGTTAAATTGTCTTTTATGCACAAGTGTAAATTCTCTCAAAGCCCATGAATTACTACTACCTACACCAAGCCCAAATATTTCCGTGCTTCTTGGTACGTTAATGGTAGCGATAGATTACTGGTTTTATTGGTGGAAAACATACCAAGAAGCTCGGAAATATTTGGGTTATTACATTATCCATCCAATCACCTATAAGCCCATTCCTTTCTTTTTTTTTGGTTAATTTTGCTTTTCATTCTTATTTTACCATACAAATCACTTTGACAATCATTTTTTTTTAAAAACATCACCGAACTCATTCACATAAAAGATACATTAAGCATCTCACAAACACAAGCACAAGCACAAACTAAACCACCATACAAACGCATTACACATAAAACACATTGTACCTAGTACTTACTAACGAGAACTATATGTAGGTATTACCTTTCCTTAGTACGGTATTGATTAGTTCGAGGCAAGATTGGCTAAATTTAATAATATTGG
This sequence comes from Leavenworthia alabamica, assembly GCA_000411055.1. Classification (NCBI taxonomy): domain Eukaryota; kingdom Viridiplantae; phylum Streptophyta; class Magnoliopsida; order Brassicales; family Brassicaceae; genus Leavenworthia; species Leavenworthia alabamica. Next base: position 64,896 of record KE156739.1, read on the forward strand.
TGGATTATAAAGGAAAGAAAATGAAATCAGGAGAAGAAGTTGGAGAAGGGAGAGTGGTGAGAGGAGAAGGAGTCGTCGTCGAGATGATTAGAAGGAGAGTGAAGGTGTCTTCCTTCGTAAGTAGTTATTACCATTCTTGGATCATCTGCTAATCTCTCTACTCTCTTCTTCACCCTACACTTGTCTTGTGTGCATCTGTAATAGCTCCTGCCATTTACAATAACATTTTTAATTATTCTTATCTCACATTTATTATATATATATAGTCATATAACAACAAGCTAAAAATGCATCACAATACCAACGTGCAAATAGAGAAAATAGTTTTCTTTTTAATAATCTTTGTAACTAAAAGAGCATAAAAAAATATTGTTTGCGTTTATACTAATGATATATACATAATTATATAAAACAGATATCAAGGCAATTAATGGAACATTATTACTAAGGTCATGATAAAACTTTACAAAAGAATTTAAAGTATAATGTTGACAAACTATAACAATTACCCAAACAAATCATTGTTGGTAAATTTCAAAATGTCAACATGAGAAAGAGAATCATAAGGAAACCCCATATGTCTCACATTTTTTTCACTTAATAATACTCAAATTAAATTACTTTTTGTTTTTAACGGTTATTTTCTTTCTTTTTGCATACCTAATATTCCTTTCACTGTGCCAAGAGTTTTTAACTGTTACTTAAATACAGAGAAAACAAAAGAGAAATCATACTAATTAATTTTCACTCCCTTAGTAAAATCCTAAAGCAATTATTTTTTTTATCATAATTAACTAATTCCCAAGATACTACGCACTTTCATCATATATATTAAGTAACGTTAAAAACTTCTAAAATAACTGAAGATTCAAGTGTGTAAAGTTCTCATGACAAGTTATCATTAACCCTACAAAACAATGAGAGGCAGGGAGAGAGGGAAAACACTGACATATATAATCATCTAATTGATGAACTACTGAAATAGAGTCGGAACCAATTTCAATTTATATCAAGAAAACTAGTTAGTATTAAATTAGATTAAGTGAAGAAAAAGAAAATTATTTACCTGGGATGTTGGGTGTTTTTGACAACTTTCTGGCCATACTTTCTCCATCTATATCCATCATCTAAGACATCAACCTCGCTATGTGTCTTGAAGCAAAACCTAGGTTCCCTCACTTTTCTTCTTGTCTTAAGCTTCTTCATTTTCAGATTAGAAATTACACCTAACGACGACGTGTTATGTTTATGACTACGAGGAGTATCATGATGTTGATGATCATGGTCATCATCATTATTAATACCACCAACATCATCATCAATATCAATCTGGCTTCCATGGTTGTCTTTCTGGCTGCATCCGTATCCCGGTTGACTACTCCATGCCCTAATCAAACCACATTAACACAATTCATGTTAAATAAGTAGCTGTGTCATGTGTGCATGGTTGCCTGAAACTAATTAAATATTAGGCTCAATAAAGTAAAAGCAAGTGGTATTCACTTACATATTTAAATATTTTTGAAGATATTAATTTAGAAATTGAGTATTATTCGAAGCACAAGTTGTAGGCTAAAAATGACGGTATATGTAAGCGTGTGCATAAATAAGCTTTAACAAAGTCACTTAAAAATTGTTCTTAGACTCTTGATAACTATAATAGTTAGTATATGATGAAATATATGTGATAAATCCTTCATATCTATATCTTATGTCAGGAACACAAAAATGGGGATTTGAGATCTTACACGTGTTGAGATTCTAGAGATTAATCATCGGAAACTTTTGAAAATATAATGGTAGATCTTTAGATACTTTTAATTAGTATATTATAGTATTTTCCTAAGTAACTTACCATGGATTTAGCGAGGGTCTTTGGGATGATATACCACCGGTATAATGATGATGATCGAGATTAAGAAAATCATCATGATCGGCCCTTTGCTTTGATGAGGACAAAGACGACATTAGGGTTTCAGGGAGATTCGCCATTATATTGATGGGATCTTGAGGATGAGTCAAGAACGAGGAAGGGTTATTTTGAAGGAAGAAGTTGGAGTGATTACCTAGAAACGGAGACACAAGAGGAGAAGACGAAGAAGATGATGAACAGAAGGTGGGATTAGAGAAAGAGAAGAAGATACCTAGATGGTTAGTATTATTAGGGTTTATGATGGTTTGTGACTCATCAAACAAGCTTATCCCTTGGTTTATCGCAGCCATCTATCTTCTTTCTTTGAAACTAAAGCTTGAAGATTAGATTGTGGATGTGAGAGAGAAAAACAAGTTTTTTGGCTTTGGTGGATATTTGGATCGAGACAATCCAATCCATCCATGTGAGTGTTTAGATTAATATATAAATGTTGGAAAATAAAAGTTGCAGGTGGGTCCAGTTATGTTGGTTTTCTTGGAAGATTTACATGTGACTATAAAATGCTAACTTGTTTTGTATTCGCTTTATTTTCAAATATAAAAGTGATGTGGGGATTTCTAGAATATTCATATGATTGTTGGTTCTAATACAGTTTACGTTTTGTGTTATTAGATTCATAATTTTAAGGTTAGGTTCGATCTAATGTCATAACTTACCAACTAGATCACAATGCATGTATTGATCTTCGATACATTTTTATCGACTTATACTTTTCAAACTATATTGATTTCAGTTCAGAGTTTATGCCTATTAATTTAAAATATTAAACAAGTAAAAACATGTATTTTAAAGTCAATTACGAGTTCATGTTTACATATGGTTCTTCCCAAATTACGAAGTTAGTTATGAATTCTATGGGATACATCATACATGGTTTTCTTTCTCAACATTGATATGTATTATTATCATTATATATAACTTTTTCGTAGATTTGTAATATTGAAAAAAACAGTGTGAAATATATAGAACAAAAAAGCAGAAAACGCGTCAGGGCACTCGAGAGAAAAGCTGAAGAGGTAGTGGGAGTTAACGTCGTGTCGCTTAAACGGCAGCCAGCTTTTTCACGGCCTCCCGTTACGTCCTTCAAACGGCGTTCATGTGCTGCGTTTCATATGCCATTTTTATTAATTTATGTAAAGAAAACACTAAAAAAAAAACATATTTTGATACTGCGATTTATTTAAATAAGGGCACTATAATTTGTTGGAAATACCCTTACTATTTCTTAGCTATTTTTAGGAATTTATAAGTTTTGAAGATCACTATAGACCATTTTATCATTTTTGAAAGGTAAAACCATATATTATTAGAAAAAAAATAGGAATCATATTTGAGTAGTTAAAGAGTGGGAAGTTGCACCATTATGTAATCATTGTTTCCTCAAAAATAAATTAAAATATATTTAATTTAATTTCTGAAATTAATTTTCCATGGAGATGTGATGGGGGAATATACACACATCTATCACTTTAAGTAGCTAGGATTTCATATTTGCTAATAAAATGATGTAGTAGGAGTCTAAATAAATTATACGATAGTTATAATTTTGGGAATCCAAAAAGGAATATATAGATAAGGAGGGAGCAATGATGAAAAATCTAAGGTGCAAATCTATTCTTCTGTACGCTGTGTGAGGATATCATGATTATGATTTGATGAATTAGGCTCTCCTATTTTATATTTTTTATAAATATATGTATTAATCATACAAGAGAGAAAAGTATCTTACCTTTTGCAAGATCGCATTTTGTAATCGTTTCATCAAAAACCCCACAGTTTCTCAAATTCCAAGCCCACTTATTTTTTATTCTTCTCTGTCTACTCTTTACATATAAATACAACACGCATGATAACCTCATATTCTTGTTTTTTACTTTTTATAATACATCAAAAAGTGCTTATATATATATAAGTTTTATTTTTGTCGTTGCTTTTATTTAGTAGGTTAATTACACGTTTATAAATATATAAGTTTTGTTAGTATTTGCGTTGTGCTCAGTGATACTAAAATAACACTATTATTTACATCCATTCACTATTTAGTCGGTAAAAAGGATACTATTTCTAGTCAATAATAGTGGCATCAGTTACTTAATAGTTAACTCAAGTGATAATTTTGTGATTTCTTATGATAAACATTTATATATGTTTTATTTGTACATCTATCTTGGCGCTCGGGTAAAAAGAACAAAGTTAATTTTCTGGATTAGTTGATATTTCTTCTAGTGCACTTACTTTTTAGGCTATTGATGTCGTAAGGACAGCGTCACTATGACAATAGCATTGGTCCGTGGGAATGTGAGTAGAACGAGCACACACGTAACTCGTAATGACATAGGTTTCCTTTTACACGTTATTAATGTTCGTGTGTGTGGGGCTCTTTTAATATTTCATTATTCATTTTATACATTTGGCCAAAGTAATAATATGAATCTGATTAATGGGCCTTTAGTTTAGAAGTGGGGAAGGAAGAGATTGGAGTGTGGGTTGGCGAATGTAATCATTTCGTTTTATTTTATTTTACTCTATTTTTTGTTCGTATATGTATATTATTTTTTTACATTATTTGTTTTCACATTCGTCACCTTGCTTGCTTTTTAACCCATTCAATAGATGTAACTAGAACGGTAACTATTTAGATACAATTTCGAACAGTAGCCCAAAGAAATTTAGTCTAGCTGATTCGAAAGGGATAGAGTGAGGCTGGATCTTGTTGACTTTTTAAAAAATCACAACATATAAAGTTGACTTTTGGGTAGACACACACACAACTAATGAAACCCACCAAAAAGGCAACAATATAATCTTTATCGTCATACAACTTACAACACATGTATATATATGGTTCATACCCACAAATTATAAATATTAATTAAAATATAAGGAACAGCTAAGGAAAGGAAAAAACATTTAGAAAAAGGAAGAAGATATTTTGTTGAAAGAAATAAAAAAAGAGAAATGATGAGAAGAAGAAGGTGACAGTGCATCTGTTAGTGTTATAATTTGACAACATTATATTCATCCAAAGCTGTCTTGTTATGTCCTTCTTCTGTCACTTTATGCTACCTCTCTTATTGCCTCCCTCCTTCATTTCTCTACTCCTTTCACTTTGCATTTTCTTTTGTCCTATCTATTAACACTATAGATTTTTTGGATCGTTCATGTCCAAAAATATACATGGTTCCGCAAAACTCGCATTATTTCTTTTTAACTAGAGACTCATCCTCAAACACCAAAACTAAATTATATAAATTCTACGTACATTTACTATATGTTTTATTTTTTCCACAAGTTGCTAACTTTGGTTTCAGATAACGAAGACCGTATAATGATATTTTAGCCAATGAAGTAGTTTTTTTTTTAAATTTTATTTTGCCTCTAATTATAGGCAAGTAACTTCAAATTCAAATATTAGATACATAAAATTATGCTCTTAATGTAAAAATGAGTTTAAAATCCTCGTTGACAAATGCCAAAACATGAGAAAAGAATTGTAACACTAATTAATCCACAATCAAGTGAATCTGAAAACCCTAACATGGAGGGACCATCAAATGATTGGACATAAGTGCACCAATCAAAAACTTAATTCTGAGTTAATTCTGGCATAAATTAGTTTGGTGATAGATATGTAAATGGGTCCCATTTTGTTATGACATAGTTTAGGGTAAATTATTTGAATATAAAAAAATAGATCTTACCGTAAAAGTCATTGGTTATTATTACTTGTGTTTGCCATTACAAGTTTATTTTCTTAATTATTTGAGGGTCCGACTATATTTTTCAACGACCAAGACGTTACGCAACTTAAGCTGCCCTTTTAGTTTTATCACAAGAAAATATTATAAAGAATTTTGATTCCCTTTTATTACAAGAAAATATTATAATCTCCGACACCACCATATCACACTCTATATTTTCTCAGATTTTCATCAATTATAATTTGCAATATAATAAATAATATTTTTTTGTTAACAATCATTTACATTGACAAAATTAACATAAGTTCTCACATAGTTAGTGTTTAAAATAGTATTTGACAATGTATTTCTTGTCGAGTCTCTTGTAAGAAAAAAGGATCATTACATTATAACTGTTACAGTTCTCACATAATTGTTCGTCTTCAATATAATTTAAACAAAAAACTGTTACGGTTTCATAATTTGTTTTTATATTAATAGTTGATTTAAAAAAAGAGTAAACTGATTAAAAATTAAAATATTTTTAAATTATATTTGGAAATATGTAATCGTGGTTACTTAATGTTCAATTATACTCTATTTAACACACAACAAATTCATGAGCCAAAAAAATAAAGCAATATTTAACTTTCAATCAACACTCAAGGAAGCTGTAGGTCACTTATGGGCCCAATGAAATTTTGTAAATACGGTAAATAGGCCCATATAAGAATATATAGGATGAATTGAATTTATTTTCTTATAACATTTAGGATATAACTAAACCCCGGAAAGCCCAAACAGTTTGGTATACGATGAATTGAATTAATTTATATAAAAAAATCCACCACGTAAGCAGTGTAGTGAACCGAATCGTCGACGGAGGAAACGACCAACGTTCTTTACACGTCTTCAAATGTCTTATCAGTCATCACTTATCTTCGCTATAGCTCTGCTTTATATCGCCTCTGATCTCTCATTCCCAAGGTATTGTAGATTCGATCGAATTGGGTCTCAGTTTCTTGCAACATTGTTGGTGACTAAATTTATTACATTTTTACCTATTTTATATTTTTAAACTAAAGAAATGAAATTAGTTTTAAGAAAATCAATCAATAACCTATAAATACTTAATAATGAATACCGTAGGTCGCCAAAATAAAATATAATAAAGAAGCTAATTTATAATTTTAAAGAATGATATATTTCCTAGTTTCAAGAACTATATCTGACTGAAATTGGATGCCTTTTCTAGTGAAAGTTGAATTGGTCACTGGTACTCTACAAACTTTGATCACAAAGAACTCACAAGGGGTTGTGAATGTGAAACAACCTTTGCCAGAAAGTTATTCCACTTTAGGTTCTTGAACCGTCTTGGGACGTCGCTGTGCAAGTGTTCTCTTAGTGCTCTCGAGGACACCAAAGAAGATTGAACCTCCAATGCCTATCCACAACACTCTTGGCCCTATACCCTACATGTCAAACTCAAAAATCTAGAGTCAGAGTATACTTTCTCAGTCAAATCTACATGTCCAATCTATAATACACTTTCTCATGATTTCTACTTGAAACTTTAAACTAGTGTGTGTACCTTTAAGAGAGCAGGAGCTCCTTCTTCTCTCACAATTGTTTGAACACAGTCAAAAATGCCTTGATATTGTTTGGCCGATCCCTGAAAATGATCAAGGAAGACCAATAAGATGATTGGATTTTGGAGACACAATGGATATTTTCAAGGTGTGAAAATGCTATTATTATTACCTGAACCATTAGTCTTGTTTTGATAACATCAAGCGGAGTAGTGACTGCTCCGGTCAGAGCACCTGTATAGACCACGATGATACAAAACACCAATCAATATATGATTAACAGGGTTTTGTATGTAATAACTCCATAGTACTTGGTAATGGTAAGTTATGTTTTATGAATCTGGAGGATTTCTGTTAGAGTATATAAGTAAGGTATGTCACCAACCAGCAAATGCACCGATAAGAGCATTCTCAGGATCATTAAGCTGTCTACCAGCCTGCCAAAAAGTTGAACAAAGTTATTTTCATACATAATATCAAAGTCCAACAGAAGCTACAATGCATTCGTTTTGTGGATTATTTTTTCAAGAATCTTACTGCTTTTTTATACCCCAAGCATAGCTGCTCATATATGCAGAACTGAATAGCATCAAACGGCAAATCTCGCAATAGGAAGGATCCATATCCCTAGAAGCAATTCAAATAAGTTACCACACGAAAATTCAACAACAAAAAGTGCATACTAAAAAGCAAGAACTTAAAAAGGTGTGTTACTAACAGCATAGAGACCCCTAAATCCCTCTTTTGATGCAATAACTCGAACAGCGTTGGGGGCTGATGTAAACTGTCCAGTCTGCATTCTTTGCTTCACAACCTAGAGAATATACACATGAAAATGTTGGTTGAGATATTCTATGTAGAAGTAGAACAGGACCTAGATTGTGAGAGTGAGTAAGTTTTTTTACCTCTGTAGGCACTCGGATCAGAGAGGCAGCTAGTCCACCGATGGCCCCTGCAGTCTGGAATATTGTGTAACATTCATTTACTGATATAATCATGACCTCATTTAGTGATAACAGAGACTAATCAAATACATTTTCAATAGCAAAACTAAAGATGAAGAAAATCTCTCACCAGGTGAGCAACTGCACTTAAATGATCAGGAAAGGTCTTAAGCAGTTTCTGCTTTGTGGGTTCGTAAACTCCAACAAACAAAGCTGAAGCACTACAAAAGCATAACATAAGAGAAATAGAAAAGAGATAAGAATGTAAGTTAGTGAATGTAAAATAGCTAAGGATGAGCTCAGTCACTTACGGTAAGACACCAGCGATATTTCCAGCTAATCCTGAATAAAGACCCTTCAAAACAATTTTCCCACCTCCACGAGCTGCCTACATCATAAATATCAAAATAACTTAGGAACTAAAGTTCAACTCTTTTTATTTTATTTTATTTTGTTTAGATACAACCACATGAGCAGAGCTAAACTACAAGAGATTCTAACAAAGACTTAAGTTCCTTGACTGGCCTGAAGTCTAGTCTTTATGGTATCAATTGGGTATAAAGCTGTTTCAACAACAACACCAGCTGTACCTCCTGCTATAAATCCCTCTGCATTCATCAAAGTAAAACTTAAAGACAAGAAGTTGTTGAATCAACAAAAATGTAAGACTATGAACATCCGAATGAACACACGAACCAAAGAGAGTCCGGAAGAAATCAAAGGGCTTTTCTTGTTGAGCATTGACAGATGCAAAGCCTTTGCTTGTTTTGAGCTTTGGACTCTGCATTATCCTATTTGAAACATCTGCAAAATCAAATTCTTAATTACATGATATTTCATATGCAAATGAATTTAATGAACATTTCAAAGCAGAGTCAACATGGAGAGTGACAGACAAAAAACGAGTTTTTTTTTACCAGGAGAAGTCATTGAAGAGCTCTTCACATCAACAGAGAGAGTAAGCGGAGCCATCAGAAGCTGTCTCCGACCTAATTCACCAAATCAGTTTCACTAATTTCTTTACTTACAGTATATAATATAGAGACACTCATACCAGATTACACCAAGATAACGATTGAGGCGCCAAGAGAGTGTTCACGTTCACCTTCTTCGGCTCTTCCCAAGTTTCTCCAGAAACGGATTAGAGAAGCTTTTCTGTTTACAGATTATGTCCTTAATTCTAAATGGGCCTAAAGAATCCACTAGGCCCAACATGATAAATAATTTAGCTATAAAATTGGAAACAATATTCACGTGAAGATGAAAAAGGTAAACATAAAAAAAAGTTGAAATATAAAGTAAACGGTAACATTACATGACCGTTATAATAATATTAAAAAAAGAAAATAAAAAGGCAATCGTAATTAATTATGTTAGTGTTGGTGATGACATTATAAATATGCATCTTGTAAGTAGAAGTATTAGATTTTCAAACACTATTTATATATCTTTAATTTGGCTCAGACTTCATCGTACAACTGCTGGATTCTACCCAGAACAAATATCCAAATTAGAAGCAACATCATAAGATAGTGATGACACTAAATTTCCAACCTTTTCCATGTTGGAGAGACACCTAAGATAAATCACTACATGACTCAAAAACTTCTGTCTGCATTCTATTCCAAACTCACTACTCGACACAAGTTACGATTGCATACTTAGTTATTCGTTATAACCAAGCAACAAGACTAAAATGTAACTAAAAACCAAAAATAAAACTTTTAAATGATAATGAAGCATCAAGGAAGATGATATCCAAAAAATATCATATCTGTGATCTATTTGCCATGAGTAAATTTGGCTTTGAATGTGTTTTGTAGTCGTTCTCGGGATTTGACTTGAGCAGCCAATGCAACATCATCAAGAAATCCCTTTTGTGGGTATTCTTCAGGTACAAGACTCCAATAGTTTTCAAACTGTTGAGCTGCTTCCTCTTTTTTATCCATTAAGCTATATACTATGCCCTGAATCGAATACCTCTACTTTCTTCAAAATCCAATACCAAAAGACAAAGATCAATTTTTCAAAAGTTAACTTACCTGACAAAGGTAAGGTCGGAAATCTCTAGGGTTTTCGTTAACCATTTGTTGAAATACTTTTAGACCTTCTTCAAATTGACCCTGATGTTTTAAACCATTGTCAAAGTACATACAACAAACTCATTGTTCTTATGCATACTTAAAGATTTGTTCAAAAAGGACCAAAACACACAAGAAAGGTATTTTTAATCAGTTTTGTAGATGATTGGTTTTTACCTTCACAATATGCATTTGACCGATCAATACTTGTATGTTTCTCTCCTCAGTTACTCGGTTTCCTTGTCGAGCAACTTCCATAGCTTCCTTGAGCATATCAAAGACAGAGGTATCATGAGTCTTGTGCATTACCATAGCAAGCCCCTGCAAGAAACAACTAATTCAAGAACAATGCAATATCGAAATCAAGTCACTATTCTATCACCTACTAACAAAAGAAACACCATTATTGTAAATTCACAGACTCAGTAAAGACTATAAAAAATCCTAGAGAAACATCAAAAAAGGTGAGATAACACATTACGTGCAAAGCTCTGATCAAAAGAGGTTGTTCTTTGAGAATATCTTTAAACAATCTCTTAGCTTTACTCAATTGTCCCATTGTTTCATAACAAAGCGCTTCTAAAAGCTTCCACTCAACTTCACCAGGCTCTAACTTGATAAGCTTCTCAACATACTTCACAGCATCTTCAGTTTTGCCTCTCCTCATCTTCTTATACAAAACAGCTTTCATTGCTTCCATGTTCTCTGGCTCACTTTCTAAAAGCTTCTCAAACATTTTTTCGTCCTCTAACTCTGCTAGAGAGCTCACAGTTACAGTGGGTAGTGCTAAAGCAGGTTTTGAAGAACAGAACCCTAGAATAACAAATACTCCAACAAGTAAAATCGCAGCTTGTCTTGCTATAAATTGAACGAAATCATTGCAAGTAAGAGACGTCGAAGAACGTATAAGAGGAAAATGTGAAAATGGCGAAGCGAAATTGACGGATTGGGCGAGTCTGGGAGCGAAAGCTCGGGAATTCCTCCACAGATATGGAAACCCATTTGGATTACGCAAATAGATCGGAGTCAAAATCTGCGATTGTTGCCGGCGATGATGAAACTTAGCCGGAGAACAGAGAGTAAATACTCCGACTGAACACATTCTGCTGCGTCTAATCTTAAACCCCTTTCACCAGTCCTTTGTATAAAAACCTTAATTTTCTGAGATTAAAATAATTAATTATCTACTAATCATTATATTGCTCTAATTGCGGCCATTGATTAATTATATTGGTCTAAAGCGTTGATGTGTACATTTAATTTAATTACTTTCAATAAGTATATTATATACGAATCTTATTTAAAATTTAATTACAGAAAATGCATTTTGATGTGCAACAGATTTAAGTTTGTTCTTGTCAAACGCTGAGTAAGAACAATGTACTGTATAAGAGAGCATCACATATGTCAGGTCAGTATCAAACACATACCATCAACCAGTCATGACAAATAACTAACTGTAGCTATATGTCCCACATCCAGTGGACCATTAGTTTCCAGAAGAGGTTTTGTCTTAATACAAAGCTACGATACCAAACAAACATAACCAAGATAAGGTTAGATCTATCGTTTTATAATTGTTAAAACGACAAAGACATGCAACCAATTTTAAGGCTATTTAAATAAACAATCAAGCTTTCCCTTTATTATAGTGTAGTTTCCATTCTAATTTTATCCCTAATGGCTTCTGTAAGCTTACCTGAAATCTCCATTGCTTTCTTTTGTTTCCTTATCTTCCAATTTTTCTTTATCAGCAAGAAACGTCACCGTTCCTTTCTCACAAACTGGCCCTTCTTTGGTATGCTTCCGGGTTTGCTTCTCGAGATCCCTCGTGTTTACGACTATGCAACCGAGCTTCTTGAGGACGCGAACTTAAACTATTCTTTCAAAGGTCCCGTTTTGGGAGGCCTGGATATGTTAATCACTATTGATCCTGCTAATATCCACCACATTATGAGTTCAAACTTCACTAACTACCCGAAAGGAATCGAATTCAGGAAGTTATTCGATGTTTTGGGTGATGGGATTTTCAATGCGGATTCAGAGTTGTGGAAGGATCTAAGGAAATCATCTCAAGCTATGATGATGAATCCTGAGTTTCAAAAGTTTTCGTTAGCTACAAGCTTGAATAAGCTAGAAAAAGGACTTGTCCCACTTCTTGACCATGTTGCTAAAGAGAAACTCGTTGTGGACTTACAAGATGTGTTCCAAAGATTTACGTTCGACACTACTTTTGTTTTAGCGACCGGGTATGATCCAGGTTGTCTCTCAGTTAAAATGCCGGAAATCGAGTTTGCAAGAGCTTTAGATGATGCAGAGGAAGCCATATTCTTCAGACATGTAAAACCGGAGATGGTGTGGAAGATGCAAAGATTGATTGGGTGTGGAGATGAATTGAAGCTAAAAAGGGCTAAGGAAGTTTTTGATCGTGTTTGCTTTGAGTGCATAGCTTCTAAAAGAGATGAGATAAGCCGTGGGATCAATAATATCGATTCTTCTAAAGATTTGTTGATGTCTTCTATGAATGTGGATACGACCAAGTACAAGTTGTTGAATCCAAGTGATGACAAGTTCCTCAGGGACACAATCTTGACCTTCATGTTAGCGGGTCGAGACACTACAGGATCTGGACTCACTTGGTTCTTTTGGCTTCTCTGTAAGACCCCAGAAGTTATAACCAAGATTCGTCAAGAAATCAACACAACCCTATCTCCAAGAACCAAGAAAGATGCTTCTAACACAGATGATGATTCTGATTCATTCAATCCCCAAGAGTTAAAGAAGTTGGTATATCTACACGGAGCAATTTGTGAAGCCCTAAGACTATTTCCACCTGTTCCCTTTCAACACAAGTCTCCTACCAAAACCGATGTTCTTCCAAGTGGACACAAAGTCGAAGCAAACTCGAAGATATTGTTCTGTCTTTACTCATTAGGGAGAATGAAATCGGTTTGGGGAGAAGATGCATTTGAATTCAAACCAGAAAGATGGATTTCTGAGAATGGAAAGTCAATACATGAACCATCTTATAAGTTCTTGTCGTTTAACGCAGGTCCAAGAACTTGTTTGGGTAAAGAAGTGGCTATGATGCAAATGAAGACGGTGGCTGTGAGAATCATACAAGACTATGAGATTGAAGTCGTTGAAGGACACAAGATCGAGCCAGCTCCTTCTGTTATTCTACACATGAAGCATGGTCTTAAAGTTACGGTCTCTAAGAGATGTATGGTTTAAAATGTGGCGGTAAATGTAGATGATTTCCTTATCCTGCTTAGGGAGTACGTGGAAATCACAAGCAAGTTTGAATAAATTGTAATTTTAAAAATATTTAATTTTTTACTTTCTAAAATTTGTGTGTATTATTTACATGCGGGCAGAAATCTGAATAATTTATGATATCATGAAATTTAGTATAAAATCCTATAAATATTTATTGCATTTACATCTGTGTATTCAATTTATATTTTTTTTAAATGTAGAATAAAACTATATTAATAATTATTGTATAAGTTATATATATAGAGAAACAAATCGTAATATATGGAGGCTATTTGAAAACCAATATACAAAAACCCTTCAACAAAAATAAAATCAAATAAAATCTGTATGTAATTTGAAAGTATATTTTAAAAAGTCAATAAATAATATGGATTTAGAATGTGTCTAAATGGATGATACAATCATTGGCTTACAGGAGATGTTTTAGCTTGCCAGTTACCAGAAGCTTCGATACCAAACAGAGAAAATAGTTTACCAAAGAAAATAAGATTTTATCCCATTTTATAGTTTATTCAGACAATAAAGACACGTTGCCAATAACATAGACACACAATGACGCTAAGAACTATGCGTTATATTATATATATGTCATATATGCGAACAAAGTCAAGAATCAAGTGAACCATTTGGTATATCTCAAAAGAAAAAGAAAAAAAAAACTCTATCTCTAATGGCTTTCATAAGCTTCTTTGAAATATCCATTGCTTTCTTTTGTTTTCTCCTCTTCAGATATTTCTTGATCAACAAGAAACCTCACCGTTTATGTCCAACAAACTGGCCATTACTGGGTATGATTCCAGGTTTGTTGGTTGAGATCCATCGTGTTTACGACTTTGTAACTGATATTCTCGAGGTTACAAACTTAACATATCCTTCCATAGGCCCTATTTTCTCGGGCTTAGACATGTTAGTCACTGTTGATCCTGCTAATATCCACCACATCATGAGTTCAAACTTCGCAAATTACCCTAAAGGACCAGAATTCAAGAAGCTATTCGACATTTTGGGAGATGGGATTTTCAATGCGGATTCAGAGTTGTGGAAGGATCTGAGGAAATCAGCACAAAGCATGATGATGAATCCCGAGTTTCAAAAGTTTTCATTGGCTACAAGCTTTAATAAACTAGAGAAAGGGCTTGTCCCACTTCTTGACCATGTTGCTAAGGAGCAACTACCTGTGGACTTACAAGATGTGTTCCAAAGATTTACGTTCGATACTACGTTTGTTTTAGCGACCGGGTATGATCCAGGTTGTCTCTCGCTTGAGATGCCAGAAATCGAGTTTGCAAGAGCTTTAGACGATGCAGAGGAAGCTATTTTCTTCAGACATATCAAGCCGGAGATCTTGTGGAGGCTACAAAGCTTGATTGGGTTAGGAGATGAGAAGAAGATGGCGAAAGCTCGCATGACTTTAGATCGTGTTTGCTCCAAGTACATAGCTTTAAAGAGAGATGAGATCAGCCGTGGGGTTAACAACACAGATTCTAAAGATTTGCTGACGTCATACATGAATTTGGACACGACCAAGTACAAGATGTTGGATCCTAGTGATGATAGGTTCCTCAGAGACACAATCTTGACCTTCATGTTAGCGGGTAGAGACACTACAGGATCTGGACTCACTTGGTTCTTCTGGCTTCTCTGTACAACCCCACAAGTCTTGGCCAAGATTCGTCAAGAAATCAACTCAAACCTATCTTCAAGAACCAAGACAGATGCTTCTAACTCTGATGATGATTCTAATTCATTCAATCCCCAAGAGTTAAAGAAGTTGGTGTATCTACATGGTGCGATTTGTGAAGCCCTTAGACTCTATCCACCTGTTCCCTTTCAACACAAGTCTCCTACTAAAGACGATGTTCTTCCAAGCGGACACAAAGTTGACGCAAACTCGAAGATATTGTTTTGTCTTTATTCATTAGGGAGAATGAAAACGGTTTGGGGAGAAGATGCATTGGAATTCAAACCGGAGAGATGGATATCTGAAAGCGGAAACCAGGTACATGAGCCATCTTATAAGTTCTTGTCATTTAACGCAGGTCCAAGAACTTGTTTGGGAAAAGAAGTGGCGTTGATGCAAATGAAGAGTGTGGCTGTGAAAATCATTCAGAACTATGATATGAAGATCGTTGAAGGGGAAATAATTGAGCCAGCTCCTTCTGTTATCCTTCACATGAAGTATGGTCTTAAAGTCAATGTTACTAAGAGATCTTTGGTCTGAATGTTCTTTTTTTTTGTCTTTTGTTTAAGGGTTCGGTCTAAATGTTTTAAGTAGGTGTCTTTTTTATCCTTATAACACATTATTTAAAAAAAATGTGCATGCCTAATTTATAAACAAAAATAATTAAAATATTTTATAATAAAAATTATAATAAGTATATAGAAATCCTAAAACACTACTTTTTGGTGATAATAATACTACAAATTATTATGTTTTTTAAAAATTTAAACAATCCTTATGAACATTATTATGTTTTTGAAATAATTTTTTTCTTTTAGTTGTGATACTTTACAAATTCCAATAAATTAATTTTTTTTGTTCAGTTGCATAAATTCCAATAAAAATAACATAAAAAAATGTAGCCATACATATAACAAAAGACGAATATATATATATTTCATCAA
Source organism: Leavenworthia alabamica (assembly GCA_000411055.1). Classification (NCBI taxonomy): domain Eukaryota; kingdom Viridiplantae; phylum Streptophyta; class Magnoliopsida; order Brassicales; family Brassicaceae; genus Leavenworthia; species Leavenworthia alabamica. The sequence continues at coordinate 81,027 of KE156739.1, forward strand.
ATTATAAAAACTTGTAATATCATGTAGTATTTGATTTCTCTTTGCGGATATGTATTTTTCAAAAAAAACAATCAAAGGATATCAAGACCATAAATTTCAGTCTTCAGTTTGAAACTAGTCCCGTCAAATTGCGCACAAAAAAACAAGGAGTGTCCAAGGCAATACCATACCCGAAATAATCTTGAGGTGTTCCGACAAAACATCAATCATTTGCTATTATTTCGAAAAGATAAAAAGTATCCAATAAGACAAAAAGACACATTATTATCATTATCTCCGAATATAATACAGTACAAACGATAAGCTTGAGGAACCAAAGTAAGTTCCTAACCTTTTTATAGAGATTTCATTTTAGCTAACTTTGGTTGGGTCTTTTGACTTGTACATTTACTAGAAAAAGTTATATCTTTTTAACGATCTGAACTACATCCTCGTCCTCGAGTTCGTGTTCCTGAGGTGTTTCCATAGATAAAAAGATAGTTTATTTTATAAATACGATGTCAAAACGACGCTAGCTAGTCAGGGATAATGCAATGGATTAGCAAAGAATAACTTCACATTCTGATATTTTCATTCAGCTTCTGATCCATAGTTCACCATACCAGCCAGTATTTAGCCGTCAAAACAATGCCAAACTGACTGATTTGATGGATTTGACCCAGCCTAACTTAGGTTAGTCTTATATGGATCGGACATCCGGACCTGATGATCTTAAAACCAAAAATGGCCGGGCCAATCAAAACAAGGCTAGATCAAATCGGTCCACAAGCTATTGGCCCATCCTAAGAGCACTATTGGTCGTAGTATATATGGAACTTTAAATAATTTTGCAAGTATACTGACCTTTCCAACTCTCTGTGGCTTGTGTTTGGCACTTGAACCCCAAACCAGAGCGCTGCATCAGGATGTCATAAGTTAAATACTCATAGGCGATGCTCTTGGTCTTGGGAAAGCAACAATTTAACAGTGAAACAGAACAATGGTAAGTTTTTGAGTACTTACTACTTGAATTGTTTAAGCATGTCTTTGTGAATCCGGATGCAGAAGTCCTCTACTGTTCTCTTCTTGGACGATAAAATAACGGGATCATCATAATCCGGATTCATTGCCTTTGGTTTGGTATATATTCGAGTTAGATCCAAGTATTCCCATATCTTATCCAGAAGACCGTCAAGATTCCACTCCAGATGCGCACTGCATGATTATTTTATCTCAATGGGGAAAAGTATATATACATATATATATTAATCGAGAATCCTGCCGTGCCAGGAAATTTGAAAAAAAATATTTACCTGATAGGGCAGTAATGAGGAAGCTTGTCAAGAATTTCAAGTTCCTCAAGTGTGATTTGATCGATCTTGTTGACCGCATAGATACAGGGCATATATATCCGACTTCCCTCGATGACATCAATGAGATCATCAGCAGTTGCATCGTATCTCAGGGTGATGTCAGCATTGTGCATCCTGTACTCACTGCAAATCGCCTTGACAGTGTCGAGGTCAAGGTGTGTGACTGTGACTGTAGAAGTTAAATTGATACCACCTTTGTCTTTTTTCCTGAATGTTAGATTTGGTGGCTCCTTGTTCAATCTACATAGCATCAGTCCACGATCGAGTAAGACTAACTACCAAAAATGATAAAATATGCAGTATAAAGGTTATTATATAAGAAGTCTACCTTATTCCAAATCCTTCGAGCTCCTTTTCAATGAGACGCTTGTGAGTTATTGGTTTTATAGCATCAAGAACTATTAAGATACAGTTGCATGTCCTAGCGGTACTAATAACCTGAAAGTAATTAAGAGTCAAAAACATGATCAAAGATGGCCAAAATATAAGATACATCATGAAAATTGAGAGATTTATGCATGCTAACCTGTCTTCCTCTACCTTTTCCGTCTTTAGCACCCTCAATAATACCAGGAAGATCTAATAACTGCCAGCCCATAAAATGGAACAAAGGAAAGAGTTTTAACATCAACATCCAGTAAATATTTATCAAAAAAACAAAAACATGAAAACATCCAGTGAATAATTACAAGTCGTTCTAAGCTTAAACTAAGCACCAAGAAGGCAAGAAGCCATTAAAGATCAACAAAGTATATGTTCAGGCTAGAACATGGCATATATATAATAGCCAAGGATTTTATTGTGTTTCACACACTTCCACGACATAGGAAACAACGAGAAAATGCAAGAATATCAATCTTTTCTGCAAAGAACAAAAGAACATTAGACATAGATGTAGATATCAAACCTGGATTTTAGCTCCACGATATGTAATAACACCAGGAATACATGTCAATGTTGTGAACTCATATGAAGCAACCTGAAAAACATAGTACATGAAGCTTCAGAAAACAGCGTATCAGCCAAAATATAGTTCTAATTGCAAGACTTATGTTCATATTTCTAAGAAAAAACTAGCCCCGATGAATCTTGCAAGTCATATGGCCCAAGAAGTTGGTGTGTTGAGTTTCAAAACTGCAATTACAACAAGGAAAAAAGGAAATTCAAAAATTCTTAACGATAACTACAAACCTCGGAAAATGTTCCGGTAAGCTTGTTCAAGAGAGTAGATTTTCCAACCGAAGGAAATCCAACAAGTCCAACTCTAGAATCTCCACTTTTAGTCACATCAAAACCTTCTCCAGCACCACCACCACCTTTGGTAGGTGGGGCAAGAAGGTCTCTCCGTAGCTTAGCAAGTTTCGCCTGCAAAAACGGACCAATAAAATTTGGTGATAAGCTAATGGTGCAGTGAAAAAAAAAATCAAATATTTGAGTATGGAATGAAATTTCCTTGCTGCCAGTAAACATATCCACTGAAATGATTAGCTCTCATCAAATACTGCATTTTAAGGTCCATGCAGTCACATATCTTTGTGGTTACAATATATCTCATTACGCTAGCTTAGTGGTTGAGATTACATTTAAAATTTTATCAAAACAGATGTAAATCGATCTGCCAAATTTGCAATTGACCGGTCTAATATATACACCTCAACCATTCACCACTCAAAGCTACAGAAATCGATTCCAAAAACTGAGCAATATAAAAAATCTGGCCAAGTTGGAACAATTCAATGAGATTTTAAGGAGAACAATTTTACCTTTAACAAACCCAGATGATGTGCAGTAGCCTTATTCTTCTGAGTCCTAGCCATCTGCGACATACACAAACCTCATACCTGTAATTAATCATTTTCTAAATAATTCAGAAGCATAGGAAGATTGAAAGATGACCTCATCTTCGATTTCTTTGATCTTCTGCATAATAGTCGACATGGTTGCAGTCGAAGCAGATAGAGCTCAGTATCAAACGCGAGTGAATGTAAGGAAGAAAACAAGGATCTGAGGTACAATACAAAATGACGAGAAAAAACCACCAGATGATTCCGAGGGTTTTTGTTTCATACGACAAAAACAGAAAAATTAGAATGGAACTGTCTACAACTCGGCCTGACCCAACAAGATCTTGGGGGCCCATATATGTCTGATTTGGTTTCCGGTTTAAAAAATGTTGGAACATACATGATAGAATATATTAGTTTGGTTACATAAACACTGTTTTTATTTTTTTAATTGGGTTTAGCTAAATTCAAAATCGGTTTACCCAAATTCAACTGAGTTACATATACAACATGTAATGGTGTGTTCTTCACCATTACATACAACTTCTCCCTCAAATCTCCTTTGCTTTCTTCTACTGCCTTCAGCTTCTCCTTGAGATTGAACATTGCTTATTCTTGCTTCTTTGGCTCATCTTACTGTTTTTTTTTTGCTTCTGATTGTAAGAAGATTACACATGCTTCTTTTCCATCCTTGATAAGCTTCACCTCCTGCAACTCCATAAACTTAGGAAGAGTAACTCTTACTTCAGTGATCCAGTCCGGCTCGGCATCCTTTAACTTTATCAAATTGGATCTTTATGTCATCACTAATCTGAATTCCTAACAGCTCTACCTGCATTGGTCATTAACCAAATAGAATCAATCACTCAATACAAAAATGTTGTATGGTAGTTCCTTTGATCTGCACAAGCAAATCCTCTAATACTTCATATATCTGATTGGCGTTGCGGTGAGATTTATCCTTGGACAAAAATATATTAACCTCATTGTTAATCTCAATCCAACTACGTCCAGGTTCTTTAACCACACCATCAAACCTCATTCTTTCTCTTACCTTCTTCGCATCAGTCCACATACCCTTTGACGCATAAATATTTGAAAGCAATATAAACGATCCACTGTCCGTTGGATCAGATGAAATAGCCATTTCAGCAGCATGTTCAGCTAACTCAGTGTTACCTGTCTTTGCGCATCCACTCAGTAAGCTCCTCCATACTATAGCTGGTGGTTTTGTTGGCATTTTCTCAATTAACTCTCTTGCTTCATTTAATCTACCAGCACGTCCTAAAAGAGATACCAGACAAACATAATGTTCAGTTTCCGGTTCAATACCAAGACTAAGCATTAACTCAAATCGCTCAAGTCCATCTTTTACAAGACCAGAATGGCTACACGCTGATAAAACTCCCACAAAGGTCATGTAGTTAGGCTCTATTCCTTCATTCATCATTCTTTCAAGCAATTGAAGAGCTTTTCTGCCTTCTCCATGATTCGCATAAGATGAGATAACAGAATTCCAACAAACCACATCTCTTGAAGTTGCTGAATCAAAACACTTACGAGCGTCTTCGGGACTTCCACATTTGGCGTACATATCTAATAGAGCATTCGTAATATACGGATTACATGTCAAGCCTCTTTTGACAAGCTGACTATGGAACACTTGACCCAACTGAAGACTTGCTAAGTTGCCAGCTGCTGTAACCATGTCAGCAAAAGTAAATTCATCAGGTTTTTCTCTTGATAACTGTAGTTCTAAAAAGAGGTTGAGAGCTTCTTCATTCTCTAATTGTTGAACATAACCTGAAAACATTGAATTCCAGACAACAAGATCTTTCTCTTTCATTTCGTCAAACACACGCCTAGAATCCTTGAGACAATAACAATATGAGTAAACATCAATCAAAGCGCTTCCAGCAAATATATCTAAGTTTACCCCATATTTGAACATCAATCCATGGATTTGTTTGCTTAGTTCCAAGCTTGTCAAAGAAGCAGATGCACGTAGAAGGCTAACAAAAGTCAATAGGCTAGGTCGAATCAATCTGAACCTCATATGATGAAAGATGCTCAGTGCTTCATGTAGTTCCCATTGTGTCCCAAGTCTTGAGTAACCTTCAATCATTGCATTATATAAAACCACATCATCAGTAGCGAAAATATCAAAAACTTTTCTAGCATCGGTCAAACAATCACATTTTGCATACATGTCAATCAAGCTGTTAGTCACATAGCTATCACTGCCAAGATTGGCTTTGATAGTGTAAGCATGAACATGTCTTCCATATTCCAAAGCTTGAAGTGAGGCACAAGAAGTAAGTATGCTAGAGCAAGCATACATATCCGGCTTTAATCCAAACTTTGACATACCAGAAAACAATTCCATGGCTTCTTTATGAAGAGATATTTGCTTAAAACCAGAGAGCAATGTGGTCCACGAAATGATGTTTTTATTCGGCATTCCATCGAAAAGCTTATGAGCAGCTGTAACTCTGCCACACTTCACATAAGAATCAATAAGAACATTCATCAGTGAGGCATCCATCTCATGTCCATATCTTAACATATGTGCATGAATCTGCTTCCCGCCTTCAAGAAACGGAAGTATTGAACACGCACTTAGAACCGTTGAAAGGATGTAACCATCTGGAACAACATTGTCTTCCATTAGTTGGTAGAACAGCTGTAACGAAAGGTAGCTTCTTCCCATTTTTACGCACCCATTTATCATTGTCGTCCAAGTCACTGAAGATTTCTCTGGTAAAGCATCAAACACAAGCCTTGCAAAATCAATATTACCTTCCTTCAAATAAAAATCAATTAATAAGGTACCAACATAAACATCCTTATCAAACCCACTCTTAACAAGATAACTTTGCAATTGAAACACTATCAGACGACCACTAGCGTCTAATCCTGAGCAAGCTTGGATAAAACTCGACAAAATATATTCGTTTGGACTGTTTTTTTTAGTTCTCCAAAATTCTAAGAAAACCATTAGAGACTCCTCATAAAACCCATGCTGGTTGCAAGCTGAAACCATGGTAGACCAACTAACCAAGTTTCTCTCAGACATTTTCTCGAACAGCTTACGTGCAAAAACCATACCACCAGCTTTCGAATACAAATTCATCAAAATATTGCTAAGATATGTATCTGAACCAAACCCCGAAACGATGATCTGACCATGAACTACATTGTGATAGAGCAACGGATCATCTGACGCACGCAGCTGCAAGAGACGGGCAAATTCACGCCTTCCTCGGATTCCTATTGTACAAGGAAAATCTGTGTTTAGAAATTCCAAGAGACCTGAAGAAGACGAAGAATAGAAACGTATTACTTCTTTCAATTTACGCCAACTGCTGCCATGGCTTCTCATACTAACGACAGAGTAGAAGAAGAGTACATGCCGCGTCGACCGTTGAGAAACATAAATAAACATTCTGCTGTTTCTTGTTATAAGCGAAGAAATGATGGTGGATCTGATAAAGAAAAAACGGCGTGCAGTTATAATAGCAGATATCGAAATAACAGGAGTTTAGTGACAATTTATTATTTTTATAACAACCTGAAATTTGAGATCCGACTTCAGAGTTGGGTTTGTACTTTGTCGGGTGGTCATAAAACAAAACTGTTGAATTATTGAGCTGGTCATCGTTTTACAACGTATATATTTTATTTATATTTTGTCAGATCAGAATATTAGTTCCACGTCTCACCAACCAACTTTTGTAAAATCTTACATTCAGTTATGTTAATAAAGTAATCCACTGAGCAGAAGCCACAAAAGAGAAGCAAAGCAACATGAGCCAGAAAAAACCACATAAGTCATCTAAGCCACAAAGCCAAAGGAGTCATCTGTCCACTATTTAAAACACTTTGTCCACACATTTTATTTGGACTTTTTATTATTGTCTAATTAATACAACGATCAATCAATTGATTATTGACTTGGTATATCAACAGAATAATAATATAATTTAGAAATTACACCAACCCCTGAACATATATTTTCGTTAAATTAGATTTTTTAAGTAAAGAGCTAATTTATTACCAATAAGAAAACCGTAAGTAGAGAGAGAGAGTCTGCCTCTCGTGTATTGCTCCGTCGCCGTGAAAAAGGTGAATCCTTTATAAATTCTTCAATCTCCGATTTCATTCGTCTTTGCATTTATTGTTTTATTATTCTTCACGGAGTTTCTTCAAAACATTTAGCCGCAATTAGCTTAATTTCAGATGTAAATTATGTGTTTTTATTATTTGATCTATTTTCTTGATGCCCTTAAAGGTGAGTTATTGATACATTTTTCTTAAAAAAAGCTGAATCCAAGAAATTTTGCTTTTGGATAGAATCTGAATTATATCATGTGCATTTGCAGAATAATATGGAAGCAGCAACTGTTCAGAGGTTCAAGTTAAACTCATCATGGATTGATTTGAGATATTTTGAAGGGAAGCCACGTGTATCTCTTGCATACACTCACCGAGTTAAGGAAGACAAAAGGCATAGAGTTGTTGCTTTAGCTTCTGATAAAAGAAGAGATCATCGACATAGATCAGTTTCTGATAAGAACTCATCAGGTTTTAAGTAACAAAAAAAGCATGAATCTTTCTCTATATGATTCGATTGTTTCTATTTGATGACTAAAAGAGATGTGTTTCCTTCTTTTCTATCTTTAAATTTTGTAGCTTTGTTGGAAACTGGAAGGCTTCTTCATTCTTCATTTGATGAAGAACAGATTCTGAAGGCAAGTTGACACTCTTCTGTGATTACATCAAGACATTATTAAGCTTTTCAATCTTGATGTTTTTGCTGTAAAAGTCTGATGTTGACACGTTAGCTTTTTGCAGAGAAAAGCTGAAGAGGTTAAACCATATTTAAATGGAAGATCTATGTATCTTGTTGGTCAGTTTCTATGTCTCATCCTTTGTTTAGCTTCTCTTGCATTTTGGTATTTGAACAATTTCATGGTATATGGTTTAGGAATGATGGGTTCGGGGAAGACAACAGTAGGGAAAATAATGGCAAGAGCACTTGGTTATACATTCTTTGATTGGTATATCAACCATCCCTTTTTCAACTGTGTCTCTACTCTTCTTTACCTAAGCTAAAAATTTGGTTTTGTAAATGTGACAGTGACACTTTGATCGAGCAGGCAATGAATGGAACATCAGTAGCTGAGATATTTGAACATTTCGGTGAGAGTATATTCAGAGAAAAAGAGGTTAGTCCTATTGTCTTTAGCTTTTTATCCGGCCTTTACTTTGTTTAGTCTGCTACTAATTTCAACCATATGTTTTCTTCCTAGACCGAGGCGCTAAAGAAACTCTCTATGATGTACCACCAAGTTGTCGTTTCAACAGGAGGAGGTGCAGTTATTAGACCTATCAATTGGTGTGTGTTTCTTTTCTTCTCATCAGTGTTATATAATGTGAAGCTCAGATCGTTTTGTAACAATGTGTTCATTTGATTTTGTATTCAGGAAGTATATGCATAAAGGTATTAGCATCTGGCTAGATGTTCCTCTAGAAGCCTTAGCGCATAGAATCACTGCTGTAGGAACTGATTCAAGACCATTGTTACATGATGATGAGTCAGGGGACACATACACAGCGGTAATGCTAACATTGTTAAGTAAAAAAGAAAAGGTTAAAGTCTTTATCTGTGGTTTTTGATAATTTGTTTTACTTAACATAGGCTTTAAACCGTCTTTCAAAGATTTGGGATGCACGAGGTGAAGCATACACTAACGCCAGCGCCAAGGTTTCTTTGGAGAGTATGGCTCTTTAACCTCTATATAGCTTTTCCACAATCTTAGCCATTTTGTTTTGTAAGTAGTTTACTACAATTGTTTCAGATATTACATTGAAGCTCGGTTATAGAAACGTCTCAGATCTTACACCTGCTGAAATCGCCATTGAGGTATGTCTCTCAGAAACACTCTGTTCCTATAGCATCAGGTGTATATATACATTGAAGTTCGTTTGTTGTGATAAGCTCTTAACTGAACAATCATTCATCATCAGGCCTTTGAGCAAGTTCAGAGCTTTCTAGCGAAAGAAGATGGGATAGCTAAACCAGATGTCCTCTAGTTTCAGAACGATGTTTCCAGGCAACATTTCATGAGTTTACGTAATTCTTGTTCATGGGAGCTTATTTATTCCTAGTTTTGAAGGTTATAATTGTATATCTTGTCTGATCACATTGTCTTATCTTCTTCTCGGCAAAAAATAAAGAGAAAGAAGCCATTTTCATTCATTATAAGATGGTAAGAAAAAGCCCAGTTTTCTCTAATCTAGCTTCTGTATTACTCACATGGTTTCCTTCTACACTGAGACGAGAAGTCGAGAGCCTCTCCTTTAAAGATGAATATAACTGAATAAAACCTTGTTAGATCCAAAAAAGTTTAAGCAATCGTTTGTCCTGTTATAGTTAATGACATTAGAAATAGCCATATTCGTTTATTTATAAGATTGTAAGAAGCAAACAAACAAAGCCTTTGCAAATTAAGTGAATAAAACAAATAGATATGCAGACCAATAGCAAACTAAACCATCAAGCAATAGCAGAAATAGCAGAGATAAACTCATAAGACTTAGGTACTGTAAGAACAGCATCAAGCCACTCGACATTTCCCCACATCTCTTGTGTGTTGCGTCTTTCAAGCGAAATCACTGCACACCAAATCGTCTTAGTCTGATAGTCACTAGAAGGTAAAAACTGGTCCCAAAAAACCGCAATCTTTCCACCATAATCCGCCAATTTAACACGACTATAATCAGCAAACTTAGGCAAACCTTTCAAACCTTCCAACATTATCCAGTTACCTATCTTAGAGTCATACCATTTGATTCCATCAAGATTACTATAACAAAAGAGTACCTTATCTATCACAGAATCAGTAAACCAAACCCATCCTAAATCCAAATAATTGATATCTCCTATGGCTTCCCATTTATCTTCTTTTGGATTGTAAGCAACACCCTTATTCCCAAACATACATATAGCATCTTCAATCACTGCACTTTTATGTAGAGTACTTTCACATCTGTCTACGATAGGGTTAAACACAGGCTCCCAAGTTTGAGTTTTTATATCAAAAACTTCCATCCAATTCGATGAATTAGATTTTTTGCAACCTCCAGCTACATATATCTTTCCATCAATGACATTAGCCACAGGATAATTCCGCTTCACCAGCATGCTTGGACCCTCTCGCCATGTGTGAGACCTGATGTCCAAGATCGAGACACTAGACGAGTAATCATAATCGGCTATGGATCCACCAATTTTGTAAATATCAGAACCAACTGCAACGAGACCTAACCATTGTGCAGGAGGAGAGTTTGGAATTGAGATTGCCGCCATAACATGTTCACTTGACTTATTCTTCTTCTTATTAATGTTGTTGGTTAGGGTTCGATTAGGTTTTCGGCAGAGAGTGAACCAGCGAGGGTTAGAGTCAGATGGGAACCTTAAGCAAATATAGAGACAACTCTCGGTGCGGCCTAAGAATGAGCGAGTCTTGTAAAGCTCCGGTGAAGCAAGGAGAGATCGAAAGCTCTTGGAGACGAGAGACAGACTTGGGTAATACAATCGCGAGATACGTGCGAAGATACTCAATTTCAAATCATCAGGAAGTGAGGCAATCGACGTATCCGGGAGTATTGGCGAAGACTTCTTCGTCGACGTTGTCTTACTCTTCTTCCTCCTTTTCTTCTCTGGTAACGACGACATTGCAGCAATTATGAGGAATTAGGGATTTTGATTTTTGACTGCCAGACCCCTTGACAGTATTAATTCACTCTGCCTTATATAGCATCAATACTTTAAATTAATTCTTAATGGGCCACAAAGACGATAAAATGACTGATGAATCAAAACTCGGGGCTATATATGTACAAACAAACTAGTTGTTCATCAGGATCCGTGGCGCAATGGTAGCGCGTCTGACTCCAGATCAGAAGGTTGCGTGTTCGATTCACGTCGGGTTCAATTCCCCGAAATTAAAATCCTGAAATTTTTGCTGTATCGCTCCATTACTTTTCGTTTTCACATAATGTACCCTCGACTTTTTTCCAGTCTAGAAAAAACCTTATCAGAAAAAAACTGGTCGTACTTCTCTCATTACAAGAAAATGGCCGTAGATTACTTATTGATATCGCCTTCGTCTCTGAAATTCTCCGATTTCACCTCTTCGTTCTCCCAAGGAATTGACTACAAATGGGTTCGGTTCTCATCGNAGAGAGAGTGCAGACAGAGAGAATAGAGTGCTTGTTCGAAGTTTAATGTCGAGGATCAGTGACAGAGAGCCATTGGTGAAGACGCTTGACAAGTACGTGAAGATCGTAAGATGTGAGCATTGTTTCCTTCTTTTTGAAGAGCTTGGGAAAAGTGATAAGTGGCTTCAATGTCTCGAGGTTTTTGCTTCATTCTCCTTTCTATGCTTCAATTTTCGAGGGTTACTTCTTCCTCGCTTGAATTTGTGTAATTTTGAGTTTCAACTTCTGTGTCTTTTTAAAAAGATCCGATTTTTGTAATTTTACTATGAAAGGTTCTGTGAGGACGTGTGTTGATGCCTTCGTTCGAGCGTTGCAAGCATTGTGTTTACTTCTTAACTTACTCTGTTATTCTTCTATAGGTGTTCAGGTGGATGCAGAAACAGCGGTGGTATATCGCTGATAATGGAGTTTACTCGAAATTGATATCCGTAATGGGGAAAAAGGGTCAAACCCGGATGGCGATGTGGCTGTTCTCCGAGATGAAAAACAGTGGTTGTCGTCCTGATGCTTCTGTTTACAATGCCCTCATAACAGCTCATCTTCACACTCGGGATAAAGCTAAAGCTTTGGAGAAAGTTCGTGGATACTTTGACAAAATGAAAGGGATGGAACGGTGTCAACCCAATGTTGTCACTTATAATATCCTGTTGAGGGCTTTTGCGCAATCAGGTAAAGTGGACCAAGTTAATGCTCTGTTTAAAGACTTGGATATGAGTCCAATTTCTCCAGACATCTATACCTTTAATGGTGTTATGGATGCGTATGGGAAAAACGGGATGATCAAAGAGATGGAATATGTGCTTACTCGTATGAGGAGTAATGAGTGTAAGCCAGATATCATCACTTTTAATTTGCTGATTGACTCATATGGTAAGAAGCAAGAGTTTGAGAAGATGGAGCAGACTTTCAAGAGTTTAATGCGGTCCAAGGAGAAGCCAACTCTACCTACATTCAATTCAATGATTATAAATTATGGGAAAGCTCGTTTGAGAGATAAGGCTGAATGGGTTTTCAAGAAAATGAATGATATGAACTACATGCCGAGTTTTATCACATATGAATGCATGATCATGATGTATGGTTACTGTGGCTCTGTTTCTAAAGCTAGAGAAACATTTGATGAGGTTGCTGAATCAGAAAGAGTGTTGAAAGTGTCAACACTCAATGCCATGCTTGAAGTTTACTGTCTTAATGGTCTTCACATGGAAGCAGATAAGCTTTTCTATAATGCAAATGCTTTCCGAGTTCATCCAGATGCATCAACTTATAAGCTTTTATATAAGGCATATACTAAGGCAGATATGAAGGAGCATGTACAGATGCTGATGAAGAAAATGGAGAAAGATGGAATTGTACCTAATAAAAGGTTCTTCTTGGAAGCCCTTGAAGTTTTCGGGTCAAGACTACCTAGTTCGGATTCCGATAACCGGAAATCAATTGGTTCGAGCAGGGTGCAACAAGAGATTGTTAAGGAATCGGTGGAAAGCGACTGACCTTATTAGATCAACTCCTAGATAAAGATGTAAAACTGAAACAAATTCATTGCTAGAGCCTAGAAGTGAATCCAGTCATTCCCCTGAATCATGGTTAGTATTCGTTTTTACTTTTGTAGAGATGGTGACAGGGCTATTAGAGTTTCAGTTGTGTTGAATGTGTATATGTTTTAAAGTAAATCGATATTTTGTCATATGATTTTAGAGCAATCTTGTTTGTGACATGTTGCAGACCTGTTCAAGATTGCAGAGGAACAAAGAAGATAGAAGAAGTATTTGGAGAACTTGAGTGGACATGATTAAAGTTTTCAGAGCTGAAATAAGAAAGCTTTATCTTGAGATTAAGATGATAAAATGGGAAGATCAAAGAAGTCATGGATCTACCCCTCGGTTAAATAAGGCCCATGGGCTCAACAACAGATTAATATTTTTAATAAAGTCCGAATTGTTTATAATGTCCAAATATGACCCCACAATTTTTTAAAATAGAGTTATGTTTCCAATAGATTCGAGATTTTTTGAAAGTTGTGGTGACGAAAAAAAGTAGAATATTTTCCAAATTGAAACAAACAATTCTTTTTTACAGTCCACAAAGCTGACAAGTATTATGAACACATTTGGAAAGGTTCACGCCACTATTGCCATTTTACTCTGAACCTAACGGTTTTGCTTCAGTTATAAAAAATCAATAAAATTGTTAAACAATTAGTCAAGTAGCTAGTTAAGATCCTAATATCCTCCTACCCAACTATTATTGTGAGATTTTTCTAATATTAGTTGAGTCGTATAGATCTACATCACAGCCATATATCCCATGTGGAGTGTGGGACAACTTTATCGATAGCAACAAATTTAAAAAATTAAGACTTGGCGACGACTTTGGCAAATAGGTATGCACATATAACTCTATCTACCTTTATATTCATCTGAACAATCTCTTCCAGCCAAGGACGAGACCAGACGCTCTGACCAACATTTGTAAGATTTTTCGTTTTTTTTATAACTTCTGAAATCAACTGTTTCTTCTACATTTTTCAGTTTTTGTTGTTGTTGTTGTTAAATTCTTCCAAAAAAATCCAAGTTGTGTGTGTTTGTGGTTAAGACTGAAGACTGTATATAATGTGTTTGGTGGCTTATACGCGTGACACTGATTTAAACGTTTTAAATAGTTGGCTAGTCTTTTATTCAATTTCTGGACAACTTCCAAAAGTCTTCAAATCTATTTAAAACAAATATGTTGTCGTCGATACGTTAAAGACCATTTTATTTATTTATCTATCATCTGTATAGTTAATCTCTTGTTTGATTCTCTATCAGTTGTAGCAATGTCGCTGGTTCGAACAACAATCGTTATTCTTATAATCGTGTTTCTACAAAACGCTGCGGCTCAGAAAAGACAGCAAAGTATTGTTAAGTCTCGTGGAGCAGTTGCAACAGACGATGGAAGGTGTTCTGTAATCGGAATGAGTGTTCTTCGTCAAGGAGGAAACGCGATTGATGCGTCCGTCGCTGCTGCTCTCTGTTTAGGCGTTGTGAGTCCCGCGTCTAGTGGTATAGGTGGTGGAGCGTTTACAGTTGTTAAAATAGCTGGTGGGAAAGAGATAGCTTATGATTCTAGAGAAACCGCGCCTCTCGCCGCCACTGAGGTAACATCTGCTCTCGGTGTCGAACATTTCTAGGAGTCATAGCGTTTCCATAAATTAGCGTTTTGAACGCGATCTTGAGTTAAAATGGCTTTTTGACTTTTCCACCGTATTTAAAAAGTGTTTTGAATATGGATTTTGAGCTTAATTATTTGCTTGTAGCGTTCCCCATCGTATTTAATACTCATGTTCCTTATACATTGATGTTTAATGTAGTTATTTTAGTTAATCACTATACTTTTAGCAAAAGGAAAAAAAAGTGATAAATAGAGAAAAAAATAAAAAGTGAAAAAGAAAAATAATAAAATGATGAGTTTCTTAATATATGTGAAAAATATTAAACATAAATATATATCAGGGGAAACAGAGGAGTATGTAGTAACAGTGTTTTGCTATCATTTTTTGTGTGGATCAAATATGAGTTTTAAACGCGATCTTAAGCTTAAATAGCATCATCTGTTGTTTCACTTGATGTAGAATATGTATGGAGGCAATGCTGATCTAAAGAAGAAAGGAGCTTTATCAGTAGGCGTTCCAGGGGAAGTAGCAGGTCTATTCACTGCTTGGAAACAACACGGAAAGCTACCATGGAAGCAGTTAGTGACTCCTGCAGAGAAACTTGCACAAGGATTCAGGATTTCAAAGTATCTTTATATGCAAATGAACGCAACTAGAGGTGATATCTTAGCAGACAAAGGTCTCTCTAAGCTATTTGTTTTAAAAGGAGAGCTCAAGAAACCAGGAATGATTTGCCGTAACCCTAAATTAGCTTTAACCCTTAGACAAATAGGTGAGTATGGTCCAAAAGCATTTTACAATGGCTCTGTTGGTGTTAACCTAGCGAGAGATATTCTTAAATCTGGAGGGATAATAACTTTGAAAGATCTGCAAAGTTATAGAGTTAAGGTTAAGAAACCATTGTCTTCCGACATTCTCGGATTCAGACTACTTGGTATGCCTCCTCCATCATCCGGTGGAGCTGCAATGATGCTTGTAAGATACTAGGTTCCGCGGCAAATTCACATTTTTTTAAAACCTAAAGTTTTTACAGAGTTTCTTGTGTTACAGGTTTTGAATATTCTTTCTCAATATGGGATACCATCAGGTGTTTCTGGCCCTGTTGGTGTTCATAGACTAATCGAGGCTCTAAAACACGCATTCGCAGTTAGAATGAATCTAGGTGATCCAGATTTCACAAATGTTACAAAGGTTGTTTCAGATATGTTGTCTCCAAAGTTTGCACAAGACTTGAAAAGAAAGATAAACGATGCTAAAACCTTTGACCCAAGCTATTACGGTGGCAAGTAAGTTAAAACCGACAGATATCTCTTATTGGATTCTTGATTTATCAATGATTGTTTCTCCAACTGATAGGTGGAATCAGATAGACGACCATGGAACAAGCCATTTATCGATTATAGATCGTTATAGGAATGCTGTATCTATGACTAGTACAATAAATGCTTACTTTGGAGCAGTGATGCTATCTCCGAGCACCGGAATCGTTTTGAACAATGAAATGGACGATTTCTCAATCCCGATGAAATCCAACAGTAAGTTAGATGTACCACCACCAGCACCGGCTAACTTTATCCGTCCTGGAAAACGACCTTTGTCTTCTATGACACCCACCATTGTACTCAAAGTAAGCTAAAAAACCTATTACTTGTGTTACACGAAACTAGTTGTTAGGGATTTAAAAGATAGTTTTGTCACTTTTGTTTATATAGGACGGTAAAGTGAAAGCTGTGGTGGGTGCGAGTGGAGGAGCAAACATCATTGCTGGGACAACAGAAGTTTATTTAAATCATTTTTTCCTCAAGATGGATCCTCTTTCTTCTGTCTTAGCTCCAAGAATCTACCATCAGGTTATTATTTTTTACCCTAAATAGAAACTTTCCTATTCTTCTATGTTTTTGTAACTTTTGTTAGTATCATTTTCAGTTGATACCAAACATTGTTTCGTATGAGAATTGGACGACAGTATTTAATGACCATTTCGAGATTCCTAAAGAAAGAAGAGTTGTGTTGGAGAAGAAAGGTCATGTCCTAAAGCCGATCTCCGGAGGAACGATTGCTCAGTTCATAGTTCAAGAATCCAGTGTGAATTCCGGCGGAAGGAGTGAGCTTATAGCAGTAAGTGACCCTAGAAAAGGAGGATTCCCTTCAGGATATTGATATCTTATTTGTTCTTCTTTTTTCCCCATTGTTTCTTGAACCGTACTTTTTTTTTGGGATAAAATATTACACTGAACTTGTGATGAGGATTAACCTTTAATCGATGAATAAAATATATAATGAAAAACTTATATCGTTTTGCGATAGTATTGATAATCCAGAGATTTTTCTTCAATAATTAAAGACAAAATAATAATCATAAACAAATGCGTTGGTTGTTATGGACCACACACAGCTCTATTAGCATGATTTGATTTGTGTTGCCTTTGTCAAGTGATAGTCATGTACACGTCTCACTAACTCTTACGTATTTAACATTACTTTATTAAACAAAATAAATAGTTCTATATGACTGATAGCATTAAACAAAAATATAATTTATCTATAATTTTCCCTTAATTAAATAAAATTAGCATGGAGTTAGGTTCACTAACTAAAATAATACATCCTTATGATGGTGCATTTGGCATGTACGCATATAACGGCTAATCCTTAGAATAATCAATAACCGTGATTTCCAGGATATATATATCTTCGGATACTCCGCCTCTAGTCAGTGACACGTCATTTTTGGATTTGCAGAGAATAATCGTTAGTGCGCAAATTCAATTCAGATGGAATCTCTTTTCTAATGACACGTCATTATCTACTTTTTTCTATCTATAATACTCCTACTTAAATAGCACTAATTACTCATTAACTCCTGTATTAATCTTATAAATAAAATACTACAGTTACAGTGATTTTACAAACATTCCGTTACAGAAATGGCGATTCAAAGGCAACTCCTAAAGAAGGCCATCGATAGAGCTATCAATTCTTCCGGTATCCATCATCGCCGTACAATTTCCTTCCTCCACGCTGATTTCTCCACTTCTCCTTCGTTTTCCGATGTTCTGCCGCAACTTCCGCCGTTCGATTATCTACCACGGCCGTATAAAGGTCCTTCGGTCGATGAAGTTCTCCAGAAACGGAAGAAGTTTCTCGGACCTTCTCTTTTCCACTACTACCAAAAGCCTGTAAGTTCGTTTATATTCTCCATTTTCTCGTGATTTAAATATTTTGTTATAATTTGATATGTTAGTTCTGGCGATCACGATTGATCACTACGCTAGTATCTGTGAATCTGCTGATCCAGCTAGATTCACTGGAATTCAAATTATAACAAAATATTTGATGGTGTTTACAAAAGTTTCCCAGCTCGATCCATGTTGTGGCACTTGGATTTGATTACTCTTCTTTTGTGGTTAAAACATTGTTGCAGCTTAACATTGTTGAAGGGAAGATGCAATACTTGTTTGATGAGACTGGTAGGAGATATCTTGATGCTTTTGCTGGGATAGTCACTGTCTCATGCGGTCACTGCCATCCCGATATTCTAGATGCTATCACGGAACAGAGCAAGCTTCTTCAACATGCTACCACCATTTACCTTCATCATGCCATTGGTGATTTCGCTGAAGCATTAGCTGCCAAGATGCCTGGAAATCTAAAGGTAATTGAGATTTAGAGAAACAAGTATGAAGCAATTCGATTAAAAAAATTATGTTGATGAGGAATCAGCAAGCTTCATGATTTGGATGCAGGTTGTGTATTTTGTGAATTCTGGCTCAGAAGCTAATGAACTAGCAATGATGATGGCTAGGCTTTACACTGGTAGCCTTGAGATGATTTCTTTGAGAAATGCTTATCATGGTGGAAGTTCTAATACTATTGGACTAACGGCTCTTAACACATGGAAGTACCCATTACCACAGGTTTGTCCCAAAACATTCATTTGAGGATCGAATTGATTAGTTATAGCGTGCAGTTCCCTGCGATGTAGTTCCCTGTTGTAGTGTGTTTGTAATTTTTGTTTGCCAATTCTGATATTATGCAGGGTGAAATCCATCATGTTGTAAATCCAGATCCATACCGTGGAGTATTTGGCTCTGATGGTTCTATGTATGCTAAAGATGTCCAAGACCACATCGAGTATGGCACTTCTGGAAAAGTGGCTGGATTTATCGCAGAGACCATCCAGGTTTGTTTAAATAAACCATCAAGTGAAATTTAATCTTTTGATAGAGCACTCTCTTATTCATCATCTTCACCATGCCATTATCATTTTCACTTCAGGGGGTTGGAGGAGCTGTAGAATTAGCTCCTGGTTACTTAAAGTCGGTATATGAAATTGTACGCAATGCTGGTGGTGTATGCATTGCAGATGAGGTCCAAACTGGATTTGGCCGAACAGGAAGTCATTATTGGGGTTTCCAAACTCAAGACGTGGTTCCTGACATAGTCACAATGGCAAAGGTTTGTCATAAGAAGTTGTTGCCATTCACTCTGTTCTCCAATCTTCGACTACACACAGGTTGACAAGGTTGACTTGAATCTTTAATCTTAATAACAGTTAGTATTGGTTGTATGCATAGGGGATTGGAAATGGATTGCCATTAGGAGCTGTGGTAACGACACCAGAAATCGCGAGTGTTTTAGCTAGCAAGATTCAGTTTAACACTTTTGGTGGAAACCCGGTTTGTTCAGCTGGTGGACTTGCTGTTCTAAACGTTATTGACAAGGAGAAAAGACAAGCACACTGTGCTGAAGTTGGTTCACACCTTCTTCAACGTCTGAAAGATCTGCAGAAAAGACATGATAGTAAGTAACAAGCAACCTTTACGCATTTTTTAATCAGCTCATTATTGTGTGTTTTACAGAATTGCATATGTTTTGGTTTCAGTCATTGGAGATGTGAGAGGAAGAGGACTAATGGTTGGGATCGAGCTTGTGAGTGATCGCAAAGAGAAGACACCAGCCAAGGCTGAAACAGCTGTCTTGTTTGAGCAACTTAGAGGTAAACAACAACATTTAAAGCCAATGAATGCATCGATTTTTATTGAACCAATTAAAAATATTGTGGTATTTTCTGTTTATATAAGAAATTGGCATTCTCGTTGGAAAAGGAGGACTTCATGGGAATGTTTTCAGGATAAAGCCACCAATGTGTTTCACCAAAGATGATGCAGGTCAATTCATATATACATATTTACTCCAAATAAATTTTTGTTTCAAATGAGATTAGTGTACCGAAATGTTGTTTTCTATCCACAGATTTCTTGGTAGATGCATTGGACCATTCTATCACCAGGTTGTGAACAAGGACGAGACAAAGCCAATATGAGAGTTTATAACCAACCCTATAATGCTCTGTTTTAATGTTTCTTTGTCCCTTTTTAATTGACACGTTGCAAAAATAAGACGTTGACATGAGCCATGGTATAATATCGCAACCTTAAAACACGTCGAGCTTGTTTAATAATTCATTCATAGTAATATAACCCACGTTTTGAAGATATTGTTTGACATATAAAACATTTTGAATCTCAATCTCAATTCTTAAAGTTTGACTTAGATGATCACGAATAAAACTATCCTCATACTCTCATCAAAATAGCCGCAAGCATTTTTAGCCATCAATCCTTTATAGAGTTTTTAAAAAAAATTATTGGTGGAGCCGTAAATATTGCTAAAAAAGCCATCCGCCTTCGTTCCTAATAAACCAAAAAGTCGCAAGTCTTCGTTTCCCTTCTTCCAGAATCAAAACACGTCTCTCTCTTCCCATTTCCTCGTAAATAAGTTTCCCCTCTGACCCATCATATTCAAGACGATAGTTTTCAACAAATTCAGCAATCGTGGCGAAGCTATATAAAAAAGAGGAGGAGAGGGTGAAAACAATGGAGGAAGACGACGATGACGAAGACATGTTCGAAGACGCTGTGTGCACCAAAGTCAACACACCTTTGTCTGTAATCACCGAGGCATTTGAAGATCTTGCAGAATTGCTGAAACCACTACAATCTAAGATCGAAAACGAAGAACAAGAAGATGGATTAAGACTTGATGCTTTCTGTAACGCGTGTACTCACGTTGCTGTTCTCTTCAATTGTCTTGGATTCGCTTTCAAATTTGCTGAAATGGAATACGTCTCTAAGGTTAGAGATTTGGTAGAGGCTTCTAAAACATTTGATACGTTACAAAACATTCTTGATCTTGACGTGAAGAAAGATACAGTCAAAACACCTGGAAGCCATTCACGTAACTTAAGACGTGTTCGACAAGGTTTAGATCTGATTCGAGCCATCTTTGAACAATTCTTGATCGCTGATGACTATTCATTGAAAGATGCTGCGACTACAGCTTACACGGAAGTATGTGCTCCGTTTCATACGTGGGCGGTTAGAACAGCTGTTTACGCCGGAATGTATACACTTCCGACGAGGGATCAACTTCTGTTACGGCTCAATGAAACAGATGAATCGGTTGAGAAGAATATGAGGAGGTACATGCAAGCGTCACGACCAATTATAGAGTATATTGACAAGCTTTACATTCAAAGGAACATTAAACTCGACTGGTAACAATTTTGTTCTATCTTATGTGACATTAGGACCAACATATTAAAGGTTGTCCTTGTAAATTATTATTATTTTTTAATTTCTTGTTTTGTAAAATTAAAATTGGAGCTTCGGTCTCCCAAAAAAAATGTTTCACCTATGTAACTGTTCGACCAAATCAAAAAGTTCTTAAAAAAGGAAAGTGTAATATCAAAAGATTAATCATTAAATAGAAATTAGATCAACAAAGTCTGGATGGTGTAGTCGGTTATCACGCTAGTCTCACACACTAGAGGTCCCCAGTTCGAACCTGGGTTCAGACAAAAATTTTATTGCCATAATTATTAATTAAAGCTGATATGATTATTATAGATAGTTTATGGTGGCTGAACCCACAAATTATATTAAACCAGGTCCTCATTAATTACCTTTTAATGGATGATTACTTTTTCTTTTGGTCAAAAATAGATGATTAATAATAATTATAAATTATATATGCTGATTTGAGGAAGAATACACTCCCTGTAGTTTAATCACAATGGTTTAAGGAAGGTTCGATCATTAAAGATTCCAAAGAAATGGAGAGGAGGGAGGTCCAATACATAAAGTTTCAAACAACTCAGTTCCATCATCAAAGATTCAAAGTTCAGACCAAAGTCTATTAAACACAAGAAGAGACACCAAATCAAACTCATCAAATTGTCCGCACTGAGCTAAATCCCTAAGAGTCTCCTACGAAAATAGTTTACCTGAACTTACCCAAACCAACAGCATCATCACTTGTTATTAGCTGCAAGTTTAGCTGCAACTTGTTCCTCTGTTAAGGGCAAGTAATAGATCCTGGGGATTGCTTTTGTCTTCTTGAAAAGATCATCAAGAGTGACAATGGGTGGTTCCTGTTCCTCACGGACTACAGGAGGCGGAGGAGGAAGAGGGAGACGTTCCATGACTTGTGCTGGTGGTTTGGCCAGAGGCGGTGGTGGTGGAAGAGCAATAGTTGGAGGCGGTGGTGGTGGANGAGGAGGCTGAGGCTGAGGAGTAACAGGCAGAGGAGCTTCCAGTTTTGCTTTCACTTCTTCTGGTCCAACAAATTCAGCTATCAGGAAGCGACCTCCATTAGGTGGCCATTGCAGGTTATACACTGCTTCTCTAGTTGCTGCAGCTTCTTCAACTGAAGAATACTATATTGACATAACAACTCACTAATGTTACTAGAAAATTCTTTGGATATTTAGATAATTGAAACTGGAAGAACATGTGGAATGAAGAAGCAGTCTTACTGATACATAGCAATGAGTCTTAATGTGATCCATCCAGAAAGTAGTGACGTTTCCAGTTTTACCAAGAAGCTCCTGAACAGCTTTCAGTGTGAACGGCCTCAGGAAACGATCAATCCTCAGGGAATTTGTAGGCTCCTTTGGAGATGGAGGAACTGCCAATAAATATAACACATATATCAAAACAATGAATAAAAGATGCAAAATATACATAAAGGGAGTGCTGATCTACATACCCACACGTTCCTTGGGTTCATCCTCATTAACCGAAGAGTTTGATCTAGAGAAGTCACGCTTCAGACCAGTCGACCTTGGTGTTGTAGTGGGTGTGGCGCTATTAGTGGCCTGTGCTTCTGGAACTTTAATACCATCGGAGTTCCATCTGCGTTGCCTCTTTGCAGACTCATTGTTTCCAACATCATCTTGACCTACAATGAGGTAGAAATTACAACATTTCATTATATGTAGCTTCATTAGAGATGCTTCAAAAGCCAGTATATACAAAGAAGTAGACATGAAGACCAAGACGAAACAACTATTCAAAACTAGAAATATATGCGTCAAAAGCCGACCTTGCAAGGTTAAACACAGAAAACTAATTGATTAATAAAAGAAATGAAAATGAGATGCATTACTGTTAACAGGAAGCTTTCTTTTGTCAGATGCCATCAGAGGATGACTTTTACTTTCAGGGGCTCCCACTTCCCCAACATCCATATCAGCATGGCTTTTGTCCTTATCAGTAAGCATATCAATTTTATCACTCTTATTCACCACTTCATCAGATGTAATTGACTCGGTTTGCTTTGTCTCTGGCTCATCATCCATAGACTCATCACCAGAACTTCTATCTAAATTCAACTTTTCTGAGTCGCCTGCATCGATAATATTAGTTTCTTTGGTCATATCTGCATTTGCAGCATTGATGTCATCTCCAACTCCAGCAGATATCTTCTGCTCAAGTGGCTCC